>BPUM01000511.1:0-35809 GCA_020521455.1 Prunus kanzakura
TCTCGCGGGGAGATAGAGAGAGAGAGGTGAGGGTTTTCTAGTTTTAATTAAAAAACCAATTTCAATTTATTTACGAATATGCCTCTGAAAGTAATTTGATCGTATTTTTTTCGTTACAACTCCGATTCGAGCCCACTACGTGTCTATGGACTCATCTCGGTATGATCTACATAAAAATATCACTCATTTCCCCAAAATCCTTCCGGATTAAGAAGTGACCATTTTACCCCTACTCCGAGGGCAAAATTGTAAATTCTTATTTCAAGAAATTAATTAAATTCAAGAATATCTATATTTTTGGGTCGGGATGTTACAAATGAAAAGTTTGAAAATAAAATATTGATTAGAATGAATAAACCATGCATAAATCCATAGGTTGTTTAAACATTGGATTACAATTTAGGCAAGTGTCCATCTACATAAATGAAGAGCTCCTATGAGGTTCAAACAATGAGGAGCAACCATCTAGATTCATATTCACTTCCTTTTCCACTAAGTGGTTGCTTAGGGACCTTAGCGTACGATCTGGGCTATTTCCCTCTCGACTTTGGATATACCAAGTCATGTAATCCAACTTTGGATATAACAATAGTATATATCACACCAATACGTTTTTTCCTTAAATAATAATAATAATAATTTCTTCAACTCAAAATAAAACACCCATTCATGTCTTCTTCTTTCTTGTTAACTCTTATTTTTTCTTACCGAACATACCAACATTTAAATTTATTAAATGAACGCAACATACCCATCGAACGCAACCCCTGCGTTTGCATGGAAAAATAGTGCATTTGTTTGATAAAGTATTTTACTTGGTCCAATTTCTCGGGGAACGGCGAACTTTACTCAATGAACGCACTCCCTTCGTTCGCCTGAAAAAGTAGCACATTTGTATGAAAAAATAAGTTAGTGGGGTCCATTTTTCCGGGGAACGAGCAACTTTACTCAATGAACGTAACCCTGCGTTCGCGTGAACAAATAACCTATTTTTTTGAAAAAGTAAGCTAGTCGAGTCCATTTTTACGGGGAACGGGCAACTTTACTCAACGAACGCAACCCATTGCGTTCGTGTGAACAAATAGCTCGTTTGTTTGATAAAGTAAGCTGGTTGGGTCACTTTTAGAGATAATGGGCAATTTTACTCAAGGAACGCAAACCTTTTGTTAGTATGAAAATTGTGTTGTCATTTCCTAGACTCTAGCATAGGTTGAAAAATTAGTGGGTGAAGAATTGTTACTGGACGTTTTGGCACAACTCATTCAACCACATACTTCCGAGGCACGACTTGACCATATGAGAAACTTGACAACAGGTAAATCATGACATAATCATGCATTCATTATAGGATTCCTAGTTGGAATTATTTTCACACAAGTATTTTTTTGTTAATCCTATTTTTAATAGGATTAGATTTTATCTCTTAAGATTCTTTCCTAGTTGGACTCTATTTTGATTTAAGTTAAAATATTCCTTTTTATCTCAAACTTGGTGTGCACGTCCTACATGATTTATTGTTTGTGTCATGTTATATTTAGTTTCCTTGCATAACAATAGATTGGAGAAAAAGCTATTTGAGATAGTGCATAAGCTGACAAGTTTACATAGGATTCTAAGAATCAAATATGATATATTGCAAGAGATTGATCACTTGGGCTTGGTGAACTTCTCTTGCAAATAGAAGATTATGTCTATATAATTAAACATGGCATGCCTCTCTTGATGGACAGCTTTTACATTTTTGGTTGAGCATCTAAAATTCCTACTAAGCTGTTGTGCATATATTTGAGATAAATCATTAAGTGTTCTATGTTTACTTGGTGATTTATCAAACACTTTCATTATTCATACTGCATTCATATGCATGTCGGTGACTCATACAGTTGAGGGCACCAAGACTGTGGTGGCGGTTTTCCTCCGGTGAGCTTGAAGCAATCGTGACCAGTATTGCGTTTAATATAAGGAGTGTCGAAGATCATCCCGTGATAGAAGTTGAGTTACGAAGAAGTTGGTAAACATTATCTAGAATGTGTCTAGGATAAGTGTGTGAGTACTTCTTGTAATCATCGTTCTATAGTGCATTTGTGTTGGACTGAGGAGTCTCGTGGATTTTCCCCAGAGGTGGGGTTTTACCACGTAAAATAATTCTCTCTGTGTTCTTTTATTTTATTCCTAGCTCGTTTCAGGATTGATAAGCCATATCAATCATGCTACCGAAGTTTATTTTTGTTTACTTGATTATAATCTTAAATTCACCTATTCACCCCCCTCTAGGCATTTTTAGTCATCCTACAGGTATTTTCACCTTTGCATATATGTGCAATTCTTATTTTACATTATGCAATGGCATATATATATGTATGCAATTTCGTAACCTCTGTTTGCAATTCTTAGTTTACAATATGCAATTACAATCTGCCCTTCTTTTGGTTTTTAATTTTTTTCGTTTTTACTAGAAGGCTCATTGGCTCACACTCTTATAGTGTATGCAAAGATCACCATTTCCTCTTTTTGGCTAGAGGGCCTCTTTTTTGTGTGTTAATTTGCAGACTTGTTGAGTAATTTACCGAACGAATGAGGCTATTTACCTCTTTGTCTTTCGTTCGGTAAATTGTCTCATTCCTTCGGTAAATTACTCAATGAATAGGGTATTTTATCTCATGAACGTAAGGGGTTTGTCTGTAGAGTAAACGTGATCGCTCCTAGAGTAAATTGACAAAGAAATATTCTTTACAAATCCAACGATATCTTTTACTCATCGAACGGACACCTTACATTTTCGGAGGAAAATACCCCTTATGCGCAATTTACCTAAGGAACGAGCCATGGACGATTCGTATGAGGAGAACTACTAGTTCAAGAATTAGAGTAGTATGTCAATTTGATAATTATGAAATTTTAAAAAATTATGGAACAAATAAAATGTAAAGATATTTAAGGGTTATACTTAATAAATGATAATGTTGCACGCACGTGGGTGAAAGTTGGGGAAGATGAAAATGAGGTTTTTGAATGCTTTTTATGTGAAGATACAAAGAGAATGCTCGTGTCGCCAAATACCATTCATTTGCCCCACCTTTGCCTTCCAATGTAATCCGATATACATGATATTGGATATTGAACCAATTCAACTTGCCCACACAGTGTTTAGTTTTCAATTGGTAACTTCTGCAACAAAATCAAAATTAATTCAATTTCAAAATTGATATAACAAAAGACTTGGATAAAGTAAGCAAATTAATCATTCAACTTACTTGATAAGCAATTCCTGCACTGTACTAGTCAAAAATACCAAGCATACAAACAGGTGATGGAATAGCAAGCAATAGTGCACAGCTGTTGTCATCTTGATGGAATTTATATCTTTCTAGGTAGGTATTCAAGGTTTTTGCTTTTTATGTGAAGATACAAAGACAATGCTAAATTATCTGTTGATGTATAATTATAACAATCCTTATCAATTACAATGATTGAAGACTCTACCTCATTCCCAAGTCTTTTTTTGTGTTCCAAAAACTTGTATGCTTTATTGGCAAGCGATTCAAGTGTATGTAAAGTATTTGCTGCCATATGACAAATTTCAACAATAAAAAAATTAACAGTTCCCGCTTTCTGTCCACACCTCGTCACAAATAAAGAGTCATTCAAACGCACAATTTTTCGGTTGTAGTCATTATGACCGAAGGACAAACCACTTCCACATCGAGTATCCGATCCTAAAAGAATTCCACCTTTATAAAAAAAAAATTCAATATTTGTTTTTTCCTCGCATTTTCCTGTCAATAGAATGAATTCTAATCATCAAAATCCACTACATCCTATCAAAAGAAGCATTTCACGATTCAAATTCATCATCTCATTTTGGGTTCGATCAAAAAATCTAGTCATAACAAGAGATACAGGGGTGGTATGTCATCAAGAACCAAAAATAACCAAAAGTAGGGCTCAATTTATTCAAGTGACGCATGTGCAATATTGCTTGTTGTATGCAATTTGTTTGGACTCAAACCAGAAAGATTTGGATTCTTAAATCAAAGCAATAATAACAAGACAGAAATTCAAATGCTTAAAGTTCATCAAGAAAATGTTTTGCTTTCCTAAAAGAAAAACATCAAGGAATTCAAGGATATGCCTATATTACCTATATTATACACAAAGTCATCCGGGCTTAAGCTAATTGGAAACGTACATTTTAACTGGGCAAGATGCATAGAAACAGATTCTCATATTTTGAAATCTTAAGATTTGGATGCTTAAATCAAACTAGAAAGAAAAAGACAGAAATTCAAATGCTTAAAGTTCATTAAGAAAAACATCAAGTAATTCAAGAATATGCTTTCCAAAAAGAAAAACATTAAGGACTTCATCAAGGATATGCTTAACGTATGAAATGACCAAACGAAATGTTAGGGAATTAAACGGCGGAGGAGACACTGGCGATAAAGACAAATTCATATCCGTAATTTTATAAAAAAATGTCATGCGATAAATTGAAAATTGGATACAAGTTCAAGGACTAAATCAACAATTTAGCCATGTTTAATGATTTTTGTGGGCATATATCGCATATTTGATAGCACATGTGTGCAATTCTCAATTTACAATATCCATATGCATATACATGTATGCAATCTTGTAGCTTCTATGTGCAATTCTTATTTTACAATATGCAATTGCATATATATATGTATGCAATTTCGTAACCCCTGTTTGCAATTCTTAGTTTACAATATGCAATTGCATTTCGCCCTTCTTTTGGTTTTTAATTTTTTTCGTTTTTACTAGAAATCTCACTGGCTCACACTCTTATAATGTATGCAAAGACCATTTCCTCTTTTTGGCTAGAGGGCCTCTTTTTTGTGTGTTCATTTGCAGACTTGTTGAGTAATTTACCGAACGAATGAGGCTATTTACCTCTTTGTCTTTCGTTCGGTAAATCGCGTCATTCCTTAGGTAAATTACTCAATGAACAGGGTATTTTATCCCATGAACGTAAGGGGTTCGTCTGTGGAGTAAACTGATCGTTCATAGAGTAAATTGACAAAGAAATCTTCTTTACAAATCCAACGATATCTTTTACTCATCGAACGAACACCTTACATTTTCGGAGTAAAATAGCCCTTATGCGCAATTTACCTAAGGAACGAGCTATGGACAACTCGTATAATGAGAACTACTAGTTCAAGAATTAGAGTAGTGTGTCAATTTGATAATAATGAAATTTTAAAAAATTATGGAACAAATAAAATGTAAAGATATTGAAGGGCCATACTCAATAAATGATGATGTTGCACGCACGTGGGTGAAAGTTGGGGAAGATGAAAATGAGGTTTTTGAATGCTTTTTATGTGAAGATACAAAGAGAATGCTCGTGTCGCCAAATACCATTCATTTGCCCCACCTTTGCCTTCCAATGTAATCCGATATACATGATATTGGATATTGAACCAATTCAACTCACCCACACAGTGTTTAGTTTTCAATTAGTAACCTCTACAACAAAATCAAAATTAATTCAATTTCAAAATTGATATATCAAAAGACTTGGATAAAGTAAGCGAATTAATCATTCAACTTACTTGACAAGCAATTCCCGCACTTTACTAGTTAAAAAATCACCAAGCACACAAACGGGTGATGGAATAGCAAGCAATAGTGCACAGCTGTTGTCATCTTGATAGAATTTATATCTTTTTAGGTAGGTATTCAAGGTTTTTGCTTTTTATGTGAAGATACAAAGACAATGCTAAATTATCTGATGAGGTATAATCCTAACAATCCTTATCAATTACAATGATTGAAGACTCTGCCTCATTCCCAAGTCTTTTTTTGTGTTCCAGAAACTTGTATGCTTCATTGGCAAGCGATTCAGGTGTATGTAAAGTATTTGTTGCCATACGACAAATTTCAACGATAAAAAAATTAACAGTTCCCGCTTTCTGTCCACAATTCGTCACAAATAAAGAGTCATTCAAACGCACAATTTTCCGGTTGTAGTCATTATGACTAAATGACTAACCACTTCCACATTGAGTATCCGATCCCAAAAGAATTCCACTTTTATAAAAAAATGCAATATTTGTTGTTCCTCGCATTTTCCTGTCAATAGAATGAATTCTAATTATCAAAATCCACTACATCCTATCACAAGAAGCATTTCACGATTCAAATTCATCATCTCATTTTGGGTCCTTTTTTTGGCTAGAGGGCCTCTTTTGTGTGTGTTCATTTGCAGACTTGTTGAGTAATTTACCGAACAAATGAGCCTATTTACCTCTTTGTCTTTCGTTCGGTAAATTGTCTCGTTCCTTCGGTAAATTACTCAATGAATAGGGTATTTTATCCCATGAACGTAAAGGGTTCGTCTGTGGATATGCCTATATTACCTATATGCTACACAAAGTCATCCGGGCTTAAGCTAATTGGAAACGTACAGTTTAATTAGGCAAGATGCATAGAAACATATTTTCAGATTTTGGAATCTTAAGATTTGGATGCTTAAATCAAACCAGAAAGAAAAAGACAGAAATTCAAATGCTTAAAGTTTATCAAGAAAAACATCAAGGAATTCAAGAATATGCTTTCCAAAAAGAAAAACATCAAGGACTTCATCAAGGATATGCTTTCCAAAAATATATTTCTAACACAAACCGGAAACTTAAAAGCTCATTGTTTCAAAAGAAAAATAATAAGAAATTACTTACCCAGCAAAATGAAATGGTGATGACTGAGATGGATGCAATGGAGAAAGTGGAACAGAAAGCAGCCTTCAGCAACAGAAGAGAAAGAGGAAGAGAGGTTTTAGGCGCAAGCTCGTCATATTTTAGGGTTTAGACAGAGGGAGATAGTGAATGAAGGAAGAGATGGTTTAGTCAAACCTGGTATAAATGGGCCGGTTAGAACCATGATTTAATAGATTTAAAGCCTTCTATGGCTTGAGAAAAAAAAAATCTAAGTTAGAAATCAAATATGAAAATGGGGGAAATTGAAAAATTGAAGCTTTTAATGTCTTGATGGGAATATAAATTTTGACCTGGTGCGAATGGGCCGGTTAAAACCATGATTTAGTATATTTACTATACTGGCTTCATCCAGCCAATGAATACATTCCTGGCCCAACTTAAAGTATTCCATATGCAAATACATGTATGCAATCTTATAGTATCTTTGTGCAATTCTTAGTTTACAATATGCAATTGCATTCCGCCCTTCTTTTGGTTTTTAATTGTTTTCATTTTTATTAGAAGGTTCATTGGCTCACACTCTTATAATATATGCAAAGATCACCATTTCCTTTTTTTGGCTAGAGGGCCTCTTTTTTGTGTGTTCATTTGCAGACTTATTGAGTAATTTACCGAACGAATGAGGCTATTTACCTCTTTGTCTTTCGTTCGGTAAATTGTCTCGTTCCTTCGGTAAATTACTCAATGAACAGGGTATTTTATCCCATGAATGTAAGGGGTTCGTCTGTGGATATGTCTATATTACCTATATGCTACACAAAGTCATCCGGGCTTAAGCTAATTGGAAACGTACAGTTTAATTGGGCAAGATGCATAGAAACATATTTTCAGATTTTGGAATCTTAAGATTTGGATGCTTAAATCAAACCAGAAAGAAAAAGACAAATTCAAATGCTTAAAGTTCATCAAGAAAAACATCAAGGAATTCAAGAATATGCTTTCCAAAAAGAAAAACATCAATGACTTCATCAAGGATATGCTTTCCAAAAATATATTTCTAATACAAACTAGAAACTTAAACGCTTATTGTTTCAAAAGAAAATTAATAAGAAATTATTTACCCAGCAAGATGAAATGGTGATGACTAAGATGGATGCGATGGAGAAAGTGGAACAGAATGCAGCCTTCAGCAATAGAAGAGAAAGAGGAAGAGAGGTTTTAGGCGCAAGCTCGTCATATTTTAGGGTTTAGACAGAGTGAGATAGTGAATAAAGGAAGAGATGATTTAGTCAAACCTGGTACGAATGGGCCGGTTAAAACCATGATTTAATAGATTTAAAGCCTTCTATGGCTTGAGAAGAAAAATCTAAGTTAGAAATCAAATATGAAAATGGGAGAAATTGAAAATTTG
Source organism: Prunus kanzakura (assembly GCA_020521455.1). NCBI lineage: Eukaryota > Viridiplantae > Streptophyta > Magnoliopsida > Rosales > Rosaceae > Prunus > Prunus kanzakura. The sequence continues at coordinate 8,095 of BPUM01000511.1, forward strand.
AAGCTTTTCATATCTTGATGGGAATATAAATTTTGACATGGTGCGAATGGGCCGGTTAAAACCATGATTTAGTATATTTACTATACTGGCTTCATCTAGCGCATTCCAGCCCAGCCAATGAATACATTCCTGGCCCAACTTAAAGCATTTCATATGCAAATACATGTATGCAATCTTGTAGCATCTATGTGCAATTCTTATTTTACAATATGCAATTGCATATATATGTATGCAATTTCGTAACCTATGTTTGCAATTCTTATTTTACAATATGCAATTGCATTCCGCCCTTCTTTTGGTTTTTAATTTTTTTCGTTTTTACTAGAAGGTTCATTAGCTCACACTCTTATAATATATGCAAAGATCACCATTTCCTTTTTTTGGCTAGAGGGCCTCTTTTGTGTGTGTTCATTTGCAGACTTGTTGAGTAATTTACCGAACAAATGAGCCTATTTACCTCTTTGTCTTTCGTTCAGTAAATTGTCTCGTTCATTCGGTAAATTACTCAATGAACAGGGTATTTTATCCCATGAACGTAAGGGGTTCGTCTGTGGATATGCCTATATTACCTATATGCTACACAAAGTCATCCGGGCTTAAGCTAATTGGAAACGTACAGTTTAATTAGGCAAGATGCATAGAAACATATTTTCAGATTTTGGAATCTTAAGATTTGGATGCTTAAATCAAACCAGAAAGAAAAAGACAGAAATTCAAATGCTTAAAGTTTATCAAGAAAAACATCAAGGAATTCAAGAATATGCTTTCCAAAAAGAAAAACATCAAGGACTTCATCAAGGATATGCTTTCCAAAAATATATTTCTAACACAAACCGGAAACTTAAACGCTCATTGTTTCAAAAGAAAAATAATAAGAAATTACTTACCCAGCAAGATGAAATGGTGATGACTGAGATGGATGCAATGGAGAAAGTGGAACAGAATGCAGCCTTCAGCAATAGAAGAGAAAGAGGAAGAGAGGTTTTAGGCGCAAGCTTGTCATATTTTAGGGTTTAGACAGAGTGAGATAGTGAATGAAGGAAGAGATGGTTTAGTCAAACCTGGTACGAATGGGCCGGTTAAAACCATGATTTAATAGATTTAAAGCCTTCTATGGCTTGAGAAGAAAAATCTAAGTCAGAAATCAAATATAAAAATGGGGGAAATTGATAAATTGAAGCTTTTCATGTCTTGATGGGAATATAAATTTTGACATGGTGCGAATGGGCCGGTTAAAACCATGGTTTAGTATATTTACTATACTGGCTTCATCCAGCACATTCCAGCCCAGCCAATGAATACATTCCTGGCCCAACTTAAAGCATTCCATGCGTTGAGAAGAAAAATCTAATTCATAAATCAGATATGAATGGGGAAAATTGAAAAATTGAAGCTTTCCATGCCTTGATGGGAATTCTACTCGGATCTGAATTGGAAAAAATAATAATAACAAGAAATTCATATATAAAATCCAACTTTGAAAAATTTATGATTGTGCCATTGCACTTCCGTTGACCACAACTTCTTCGTTAAAACTCCGATTTGGGCCCACTATGTGTCTACAAACTGTTGAGAGTGAGCTCTACGCAATGGTGCTACTCATTTCCACAAAATATTTCTTTATGAAAAAGTGACTAAAGTAACCCTACCCCAAGGTCAAAATTGTAATTTCACAATTAAATAAATTGATTACAACGATTAAATTGGGTCGGGATGTTACATGATGTCCACGTCTCGTTAAAAACCTTGCCAGTAAAACTAAGTTGGACAAAAACTAGTCGAAGGGGAAAAGAGTACATAACCATATATAACATAGAATTGTGTGTATAGAACACTGACACGCGTGCAACACTGCCTCGTTAAAACCTACCAATTAGGAAGCAGTATCGGGAGTTAACAATGACAAGCGAGAGAAAATCTGTCAGAAGAATGAGAGGAAGCATCAGCGACAAAAAGGGCAGCGAGCTCAGGAGTTGCATGAACGATGTAGTGGTTATCTCATGTCAAGAATGCTAGAAGCACTTGCCCAACAGCTTGTGGCAATGGGATTTTCACAAGAGCGAGCAACCATGGCTCTCATCTTGAATGAAGGCAGAGTAAAGGAATCAGTAGCATGGTTTTTTGAAGGTGGTAAAGATGCAGATAAGCCAAGGCATCAAAACTTTGGTGGGGGTAATTTGAAGGTGGTAGAATCAAGTTCGATTTCACCAAATTCGTCCAACCTTAACCAATCTTGCACTGTTTGATTACCTAAAAACATAAAAAATCATAACACTTTCCTACATTTTCTCAAGAAGCAAGCAGAAAAATAAATCATTACCGCAAATTTTAATCTAAATCTGAAAATCGATTCTGAAATTCACAAATAAACAAGTAGAGAATTGATAAATGCGGAGGATGGAAATACCATATAATCTGACGGTGATTCAAGGCCAATGGTTTGGACAAGAGGCGATTGGAAATCATGGCGACGAAGTCAACTCAGAGCGAAGCATCAGTGGAAGCGCAGAGAGCGGAAATGAGATCAACGACTTGTCGTGCGATGAGGTCGTCGTGGAAGGAAGAGAGAGCTTGAACAAAAGGCGGGACTAAGAAGAGGGCCGGAGATGGCAGAGAGAGCGTAGGACACATGGACGGTGGGAGATTGAGGGTTGAAAAGAAGAATAGCAAGCAGATGGAGCCGCTTGCTGAATTTGAAGCATAGTCATCTTCTGATGTTTGGTAGCGTTGGAGGTGCTGTGACTGCGAGTCCTCCAACTACATTTTGCGAGTGTGTGATGCAAAAGTGTTTGAATTTTGGCGCCAGAGAATTTCGGGTTTTATTTAGCACACTATAGGGCCTAGGTATTGTTCAAACCAGCCAAACAAACTAATCCCATCGGTTTAATTTGTGACTTGAAAATTTGTGTAAGTAGTTGCACCAAACAAAATAGAATTTGTTTTGTGCAATGGTATATATTTTGTTAATCAAATTGGTTTTGATTCCAATTTTTGATAATAGTGAACGTTTTTAATGGGTATCCGTTTTATTTTCATTTCGATTTTTGACAATGATTACGATTTTGATGGGAATCAATTTTGTTTTCATTTCGATTTCCAACAATTAGTAAACAGTTTAATTGGAATGTCTCACTCTGATTATTGATTAGTAAACATGCTCTGGAAGTCTAAAAAGTGTGTGTAATCTAAAACCAAACTAGAAAGGAAAAGCTTGAGTTAACTAGACAAGAAGTTGAAAGCTCTTTATCTGCTTTAGGGTTTGCAATGGTCTTGGCTGCTGTTAGTGGGCTTTTTTATGTTTGTTTTGCTTGTAAGAGTCGTTTTATGGTGAGGGTGCCATATATGGACCATAGATGTTGACCTTCATATTAGCCACATAATTCATCCGAATAGTAACTTCACTTAAGTTCAATGAAATGATCTTGTGGCTAATATGAAGGTCCACATGAGGGGTCCATATATGGCACCCCCACCACAGAATTTTGCTTGCTTGTAATGTTGTTAGGCCTTGTTTAAATGTCTTTATCTTTTGGTCTGGTGTAATGTTCTGTTTCTAGTAATGAAACTTTCTCGACCAAAAGAAAACAAGAAACACCCAATTTAACCTCCCCTAGCCTAGTAGATGGCATGTATTTTCAAAATTCCAATCCATTTTTGTAAGTTGTTTGGTACATCTAGGTTGGCCTAGGCTGCACTAGACTTAAGTCCGTTGTTTGGTACAAGTATAGGCTGGATTGTTGTAGACTTAAATAAAAATTTATTTGAAATTTAATTTTAATATTTATCAGATTATCTAATATCATAATTTATTAATTTATTTAAGGGTACTAATTTTCTCACTCCCCTTTTATCCACTTATACTCCATTTTTTTAAAAATTGTATGTTCTCACTCCTCTTTTGTTCACTTACACTCTCTTTTATCTTATAATAAAAAGTATTAAAAAACAAAAGGGAGTGTAGGTGGATAAAAGGGAAGTGAGAAAATCACCACCCTTATTTAAAAGAAAAGTACACAAAAAACTTTGTAGTTTGTTTTTTTTGCCAGTTGTCGCGTGGTCTTAAAAAAGACTAGAAATTAAAAGCATGTATTTATTTATTAATTACATAGGATGCATGCATATGCTTTTTTTTTTAATTGTCCCATTAATTTGTTATTATTATTTATACAAGGATTATTTAAATTGTTATCTCATAAACATTTGGTCAAGAATAAGGATATCTAGTTCATCATAATACTATGCTCTAATTGAACATATCTTCCCTTTTGTCTTCTCATATTGAGCAAATTTATCGTAGAATATTTTAGATTCAGTTATAGAGAAATTAAGTTACTATCAGACTATTTGTGATTCAACATTGTTTGTGTATCATGGCATTCTATAGCAAAGCATAATAAAAATCAAATGTGCCAAGACGACACCCCAATGCTCTTGATTCATACTAGAAAAAGTGGTATATGGAATTTGTACAACGTCGAGGAAGACAAGGTCCTATGTTTGCAATTAAAAATTCCAAATAAGCAATGTTATGGTTCCAAACAAGGATTTAAGTATCGAGGGTTTCAAAAATATCGGTGGTCCAAAAACATGAAAATATCGATGGAAATATCGACAAAATGTCAATATCAATAAAAATTGAATAAAAATGATGGAAAGTGGTAGAAAAACACAAAAATTTGTGATGAAACTTTAGAAGATGTTCAATTAGTCAATTATCTATTGTTTTGACACTAGTTTTTTTTTTTAAAAAAATGCATTGTATGAGGAGTTTGAGTGATTTAAGTTAGGGAGTTTCACTAAAATACCCAAAATGGGGGCTGAAATTATAAAAATACCCAACACCCAAAACACTTTATAAACATACCCAAAACCCATTATTACACACACTCAAAACCCATTTATAAACACACCCAAAAAATATACAATTGTTGATTGTGGGGTTGCTTTTGGGTGTGTTTCTATGTTTAAATAGTGTTTGGGTATTTTTATAAATACATGTCTAGAATTGGGTATTTTTATAAATATCTATTTAAGTTAAGTATAGTGCGAGCTAACAAACACTGTAACTTAAAAAATGAATAATATACAAGTAATAAAAGGGGTTTATATATTATTATGTAGGTTAAGAATAACAAATGTAAAGATACATAACAATAATAAATAACTTTATAAATAAATAAATAAATAAGAGGGATTTATGTAAATACATAACAAAATTATAAATATATATATTCAGTAATAAAAGGGTTTTATATATCGTAAAAATATTAGCAATATGTGTAAGTTTATTAAATTATATTTTATATATATGATAATTTCTTTAATCGAGCAAGTCCATTGGCTTTTCTCTTTAAATAAATATACCATATAAATATAATACAGAAACCAAATTTGACAAGGACATTACAACAGACCAGGTGGAGGAGAGATCAGGTTTGTCGTCTTTAAGCTGGGTTCGCAAACAGCTGGTGTCAACTTTATGAAATTTTGGCTTTAAAATGCCCAGCGGACAAGGTAGGAATTGGAAGTACATCTAATCTACTTATTATTATAAAAACAATTTAAAATGTTAATGAATTATACTCTTCTCACGATCTAGGACCCACCTAGATTAGGGACATGGGTAATTAAGAAGAATGTACACCGTGTCCTCCAGCAAGAGCCTAGAAGAACTTGATCATCGTAGCCAATTCTCTAGATTGACATTATCTTGGTTTCCTCCTAGCAACGATAAGAGAAAAACGAAAACCAATTATTATTATCTATAGACAAAAACAACATCCTAAGAGAAAATAAAATGTTAGCTATCCTATTTGAATCGAATACCAAACGCCACCCTAAGATGAACAAAGATGAAATCCTATTCCCTACTTGATTTGAATACCTACATAATTTCATCTTTGAAAATTGTATTCATAATTTTCAATTGCCTATATAAGGGCTATCTTTACAAACATTATGTCAGTTTCATACTCAATACACTACTCAAAAGACCTAAAAAATTCATCAAGTCTCTATTCGGGTTTTTAATTATGGGTTCAGGTATGTTTTTTCAGATAAACAATTGTGTTTGCATATTAATCTTTCTTTTGTAATTTTAAACGTTGGGTGGTTTACCATAAAATCATATCGTTTGTAAATCATAATGAATCATGCGTTATTTCGCTTACATGCATTACATGTTCTCGTATTGACACATTTCTTCATCTATTGCAAATATTAGCATATATTTAATACTTTTTTACTAATTTTCCATAAACTTCAATTGAGCGATTCTTTTATGTTGCAATTATTTCTAGATTTTTTATTTTAAAAAAGGAGATAAACCCACATGTTCTTTTTTTTTTTTTTATTATACAAAACCCACATGCACCACATGACATGATATCCCAATTCAATATGTATCGTGGTATCATGTGGTGTTACAATTCATCCATTATATAAAACTTGTATTTATTGAAAGTATGCATTAATTCAACAATTATTTTGTTTTGTTCCGTGCATAAAAACTCTTTCTTAATTTTGTATATGTAATTTATATATGTATTTCACATAACTATGGTCTCTCCAATTGATATTTTTTTTTTCTTCCTTCTTCTCAGATTGGGCAAATTTGCCTGAGCATCTTTTGGACTCAATTTTAAAGAGACTAGTGTCACCTTACTATACACAACCACAACCAGACTATATTCGGTTTAGTGTTGTTTGTATGTCATGGTATTGTGTTGCAAAACATAATAAAAGGCATCGTCCTCCTATGCTTTTGATTCACACAGCCAAAAAAGGTACATGGAATTTATACGACGTCATGGATGGCAATTTCCTTGATTTGCAATTAAAATTGCCGACTAAGCGATTTTGTGGTTTTTCAAAAGGATGGTTAATAGCTATGAACCTTAATTTGGTAATAACCTTAATAAATCCCTTTTTTAGGGTTAAAGGGAGGAAAAAGAGAGACGATTCTATCATTGATCTTCCTCCACTAGATGGTAAAGGTGGTTTTAAACCAGTGATTGCCGAATTTGTCATTAAGGCTACAATCTCAGCCGACCCAATATTGGATGCTAACAATTGCATTGTTGTTGTCATATACGAGGGAAGAGGTCAATTAGCTTTCATTAGACTCAATAAAGACACAACATGGACTTACATTGATGAAAGTTTGTGCTTTATTGAAGATGTTGTTCATTTTAAAGATAAGTTTTATGTTGTTAAACAAGGGGGTGGACTTTTTTCTTCTGATATTACTACTCAGCCAATCTCCAATAAACAATTGGTTGCAGAGGGCATGAAATCCAATCAGTTAGAGAAGACATACCTTGTGGTTTTAAATGATAAAGAATTGTGGATGGTCCAAAGGTATATTAAATTTGAAGACGGCAGTCGTGTGACGACGAAATTTAGAATATTCGAATTGAATTTTGACAAGTACAAGTGGGTTGACAAAAAAACCATAGGTTATTTTGCTATCTTTTTGGGTGATAACTATTCAATATCTGTCTTGGCTTCAAATGTTTCAGGATGTCAGCCGAATTGTATATATTTCAATTATGATTATGATCGTTACATAGGTTATAGCAAAAACGGTTTGCGCCATGATTTTGGTGTGTATAATGTTGAAAGTCAAAGATTTTCAAACCCTTATACCCCAGATGCTAAGGCTGTTATAGAGAAGACTAGGCAACCTCCATATTGGGTGTTGCCAACTTTTCAGTTGTAAAAATATATATATAAAGTTGTTAGTATTTCTTATTGACTTCAAGCCATTTAATCACTTTTCTCCTCTAAAAATCTGCATTGGGTTTTAATTTTACTATGTTTTCTGTTTTGTAACGTTTGTTAAAAGTTTGTAAGAATTGTGTAATTGACTCTTTGCAACTTACTCTAATTAATGTTGTTTGTGTAATTTTTTTCATTTACTGTAAATTAAAAAAACAGTTTTAAGGAAGTAAATTGATATCCAAACTTGCTCCTCATAAAACAAACTAAATAAAATTAACATCTAAGATCCTAGAATATGTGGCTTTGGGCACCATTTTTATTTGTGCTCTTAACTGCTAGAGACACAAATAATTGGGCTCTATGTCCAAAAGCCACAGTGCAGCGACCTTTCAGTTGACGGTGTTTTCTATAGGAGTTTCTATTACTACAGGACACGAATCACAAATTCGTGTCAGACAATATAAAGCACAAAAAAGAGTATTTGTGGCTGTATTCTCACAAGCTACCTCCGTCACTTTATCAACTGTTCAGACATATGTACAAAGACAAACACAACTTTAGAATCGTGCTCAATGCCACATATTTTATTTTAAAAAAATTTAAGGAAACCTTCAGCCAGTTTTAATTCTAAAACCAACTGGACAAAAGTACACTGACTCATTGTTACGTTTGGAGTTTAACAAAAAAAGAAAAGCAAGGAAAGCTTCAATTTAATCCCTTAACGTGCCCACTAGACAAGAACAAAAACCAAGGGAACACAAAATGCAAGACATAGAAAAATATACTGAAATCATACATTGTTTGATTACTGAAAAATATTAAATTAATTTCACAGTTTTCCTTCACTTTCTCAAGAATCAAATTCCTAAAATAAAGCAGATTTTCGAATCTTAATTATCAACATATATAAGTGGAAGAATTTGATAAGAAAAATAAAGCAGATAAAGAGCTTTCAACTTCTTATTAACTCAAGCTTTTCCTTTCTGGTTTGGTTTTAGATTACACACTCATTTTAGACTTCTATAGCATGTTTACTAATCAAGAATCAGAGTGAGATGTTTCAATTAAACTGTTTACTAATTGTTGAAATCGAAATGAAAATAAAATTAATTCTCATCAAAATTGTAAACATTGTCAAGAATCGAAATAAAAATAAAACATATACCCATTAAAACCATTTACTATTGTCAAAAATTGAAATCAAAACCAATTTGATTACCAAAATATATACCATTGCACAAAACAAATTCTATTTTGTTTGGTGCAATGCAACTACTTACACAATTTTTCAAGTCACAAATTAAACCGATGGGATTAGTTTGTTTGGCCGGTTTGAACACTACTCGCAAAATGTAGTTGGAGGACTCGCAGTCACAGGATCTCCAACGCTACCAAGCATCAGAAGATGACTACGCTTCAAATTCAGCAAGCGGCTCCATCTGCTTGCTCTGCTTCTTTTCAACCCTCAATCTCCCACCGTCCGCGTGTCCTACGCTCTCTCTGCCATTTCTGACCCTCTTCTTTGTCTCGCCTCTCGTTCAAGGTCTCTCTTCCTTCCACGACGACCTTATCGCACGACAAGTCGTTGATCTCATTTCCGCTCTCTGCGCTTCCGCTGATGCTTCGCTCTGAGCTGACTTCGTCGCTAGGGTTTCCGATCGCCTCTCGTCCGATCCGTTGGCATTTATATGGTATTTCCATCCTCCGCATTTATCAATTCACTACTTGTTTATTTGTGAATTTCGGAATCGATTTTGAGATTTAGATTAAAATTTGCGGTAATGATTTATTTTTTCTGTTTGCTTCTTGAGAAAATGTAGGAAGTGTTATGATTTTTTATATTGTTAGGTAATCAAACAGTGCAAGATTGGTTAAGGTTGGACGAATTTGGTGAAATCGAACTTGATTCTACTGTTTCTCATATTGAACCTGTGTTCGTTTTTTTTTTTGGGTGAAATTATAAACCAATTTTGAGATTTTAGATAAATACTTTTGGTAATGCTTTATTTCCTATTTGATTATTGAGAAAGTGAAGGAAAACTGTGAAATTAATTTTATATTTTTCAGTAATCAAACAATGTATGATTTAAGTATATTCGCACTTGATTTCAGTATAATTGAAGGATTGTTAATTAAAACCTGAAATTGCCTTATAATACAAAGGAGTATGAGTTTGTCCTGTTTCTTTAGATTTAGATTTCTCTACCTCATGCAAGTTCCCAGTGAGCACCAATCAAATGAAATTTAAAGGTGATCAGATTTTAGTATACTTTAAGCCCTGACAAGAATTTGAAACTCAAATTTGTTATACCTGAAATTCTCTTATCCTTGTATTTTGGTTACATTTTTTGCCTTTGCGTATCAAATTTTCTCTTTATCGTGGCATGATTAAAAAGGGGAAAAGGAGGGAAGGGCAATTTGTGAATCAGCATGACCTTGTGTATCTGCAAATTTTATGGCTAGGATTTAGAGTATACAGTGAAGTCTCAATAGATTAATATGCATATATGATCTGTGCACCCGCCGACTTCTAATAACGAAAAGCTTTTCAACAATATCTATAAAACTTACTCTTATTGATCTTAAAACATATATATCCCTGATAAAAAATTTATCACTGATATGTACGGTGATGAGGCTGGTGTATCATTATGGTCTTTATAGGGATATCGTCAAGGTTAGCCACCAAATTCCCTACATTCCAGAAGCTGAGTCCTGTTTGAGATTTTAAGTGAAAATGAATGGGATTTGCCTTCTGCAAGAATTCACCCAATAGCATTGAAATGGTTGTTTCAACAAGAGAAAATCAACAGGCCATTGTCTTATCATCTGCAGAAATTTTGTGGAAGGAATATAGCAAATGGCTCTGACACCATCATCCATGGAAAGAAGAGTGTCATGTGGTAAATGTTAATTCAATTGCAGAGTTAATAGTAGGAGCAATACTCTTTTGTTCTTATTGATAGGAATTCTGGAGAAAAGAAGGCCAACAGCATGACATAATTTCTGAAGTGAATCTCATGGGAACTATTATTGACATATTTCCAACTGTTTCATACCAGTGATGCTTGCGTGGTATTGGGAATGCTTTCCACAGTCTTTATTGTATATCAACATATACACAGTCCCCACAGATATCACAGCCGTCTTAGTTTTAATTTTTAAACTTTATGCTCAGTGCACCATGGAACTCTTTCTCATGATGACTCTTGGCTTGCAGCGACTATGACGGTGAGTAACTTAATTTTGCTGATTCCAGGTTTGCTTGCTGCCACTGGAATTTAATTAGAAAGGTTGTCTTTTTTTTGTAGTTAATAATTATCCCTACGAGCTGCAGACGGGTAGTATCATGAATGTCTCTTAGTAATTGGCTTTTTTTTCCTTAATTTTTAACCATTATGCGGATCAAATGCTCATAGTAGCTTTAAAACCATTATTTTCAGGTTTTATAAGGTGTGGAGAAGTCTTACTATTGGTGCTTCTTATAAATTACTGCTCGTTAAGAAGGTTAGTTCATCCTATTAAATTCAACCAACCATATACAATTGCATTTTTCTTTTGAATCTACTGCCACATAGGATGCTGCCAATTTCCTTTATTTGAATCTGCTGCCATGACCTATGCAGACTAATGCATTTTGGATCTCCTTTGGTTGCTTCATCATACCTGTTGGAGTTGTTTACCAGAATATCTAAGAGGAATAGAACTAGGGAGGAATTGATATGCACCATACATTATTACCTAATGTCTGTAGTGGCTGACCTAGAAGCCCTAATTCTCTACAATGCCACATAGTGGCTATGAATTGTGGCCTCTGCCTATCAATGATCTTGGGGTGAATTTCCAATGCAAGGGACAAATGTGAGTTCAAAGAATTATTGGAGTTGGATGATTGTGGAAAACCTTGTAAGTGTCTCTAGCCGTCCTATGCTTAGCATCAAAATCTTTCAATAATCTTCACAAGCCTACAAATCATGTAACAGTCACATTGTTAAAACTGCATAAGTCCTGAGTGGATGAGATCTGTACTTGATGATTCTTGCACCAAATTATTTGAGCACGCAAATTCTACTTTTATTTTGAGCTCTATTGAATTCTTAAAGACGGAACAAATTGCTAGTGTAAATCAGTTGCTCCATGTGACCATTTCTATGTCTTGCATTTTGTGTTCCCTTGGTTTTTGTTCTTGTCTAGTGGGCACGTTAAGGGATTAAATTGAAGCTTTCCTTGCTTTTCTTTTTTTGTTAAACTCCAAACGTAACAATGAGTCAGTGTACTTTTGTCCAGTTGGTTTTAGAATGAAAACTGGCTGAAGATTTCCTTAAATTTCCACCCTTTGTCATTCCAGTCATGCTTGAGGATTTAGAAGTCGAATAGCAAGGAAGTGCGATTAACAGAGAGATAATGCAGCTATTTTATACATTGCAGGTGTGCATAAAACAAAAGTTTACTGCCAACAGTCAAGATGAAAGTGCAGAAGAGCATAAAAGGAAGGTGGTGGTCACTATCTTGTACAATTCAGGAGAAGTTTGTGAGTATTTCATTCATGATGTCTCTATATACTAGACAGGGATTCTGGAGGATTAGATTTTTGGGATAAGAGATTGTTAGAAGAAATAGAGCTTTTCTTTAATACTTTTACAGTAACAGATGGCAGCTAAGAAAATCATATTAGTGGTTCACAGAGTGAAAGCTCCTGCAGTTATTGCCTTTGTGATCATTGATTGCATGAATAGCTGAAAACTGAAAATGCATTGGAAAGGGCTGACTCTTTTTATAGTCTTTGATTCTTGTCCAGAAAGTTTGTGCCTTTAATAGTTATCGTGTTAGTCACTGTAACCTTGGTTCCCATCAAACCTAGATTGTCAATTTTCAAATTACCCCCACCAAAGTTTTGATCCCTTGGCTTATCTGCATCTTCACCACCTTCAAAAAGCCCTGCTACTGATTCCTCTACTCTGCCTTCATTCAGGATGAAAGCCATGGTTGCCCGCTCTAGTGAAAATCCCATTGCCACAAGCTGTTGGGCAAGTACTTCTAGCTTTCTTGACATGAGATAACCATTACATTGTTCATGCAACTCCTGAGCTCGCCGCTCTTTCTGTCACTGATGCTTCCTCACATTCTTCTGATGGATTTTCTCTCGCTTGTCATTGTTAGCTCCCAGTACTGCTTCCTGCTCGGTAGGAGGATTAGATGCCTTGTCTTTATGGTCTTCTGACTCACCTGACCAGCTACCATTATTGGAAACGGAATCATACTCTGCTCCAGCAGCAACCGAGCTCCCAGAATGGTCATCTGTTTCATCTGTGTTGTGGAAACGACTATTACGGTGAAGAGGTGATGCAGAGGATGTTTGTGACAATTCAAGGGTATGGAATGTTCCTAAAAGTGGATTGTATGCACTAGCTGGGATCCCACTACTTGCATTAGCAGGCCCCGTTGAAGGCTTTAAAGAAGGTGTCTGGGCTTATTATGAGAGTCAGAGCCAGTCAAATATATAAGTCCATGGAGATTGGAGTAACCTGACATCTGAATTTGAGGGATTTGGTTAGTCATGATATATTTTCTTTATCACTTTTATGCAAAAATTAAAATGAAATCCTGGAAATAATATGTTTTCAGTTTTTACCGACTGGAAGGCAACATAAAAAATTGCCCGAAGGTAGGGCCCACCTTAGTGGTGAAATGAGATGGAGGCCTCTCTCTCTCATTACATGATCTTGAAATTATCACACTAATAGAATGTTGCAATTATCATATTTATAGGATTAAACAAAGTAAATGATCACATGTACAGGATGGAACAAAGTAGTTAGGTGTTAACTGAAGTTTACATAAGAGAGAAACACACAATAACAATTTACCTCAAATTATAAGTTGCTCAGCACACTACATTTTTACGATAACTCGTAGACTGTATATTTGAGTTTCTTCATAGTTAAGTGTAACCATTTTTCTACATTTTTGTGAAATTACCATTAAAATTTCATTTTCATATAGCATTAACTAGTTCAATAAAATTTTGTATCTCAAAAGAAAAAGATTATGAACAAGAGCATAGGGTTTTATAAGATTATGAAAAAGAATAAAATTTCTTTTGAGATATGAAATTTTATTGAACTAATTAATGCTATACGACAATGAAATTTTAATGGTAATTTCACAAAAATGTAGAAAAATGGTAACACTTAACTATGAAGAAACTCAAATCTACAGTCTACGAGTTATCGTAAAAATGTAGTGTGCTGAGCAACTTACAATTTGATGTAAATTGTTATTGTGTGTTTCTCTCTTATGTAAACTTCAGTTAACACCTAACTACTTTGTTCCATCCTGTACATGTGATCATTTACTTTGTTTCATCCTATAAATATGATAATTGCAACATTCTATGTGTGATAATTTCAAGATCATGTAATGTGAGAGAGAGGCATCCATCTCACCACTAAGGTAGACCCTATATTGAAATGTTTTGCAATAAATACCTACCAAAATTTTAAAACTTGAATTTTTTTGGTTTAAAAAAAATAAGTGAATAGTATTTGCCCTATGCCATGGTAATGGGTGGAAAAACAAGAAGTCTTGAAAAGCTGGCACTATTCATGTGAATAGTAACAGTCATTGCCTCACTCTTGCCCTTTGCCATGGCAAAATTGGTGGAAGTGCTCTAACTTAGACAGTTTGGTGCGAAATGCGCAAACAAGAACTTCGAAAACTCGTTGTGAAGTAAGGGTGTAAAATAAATATCACATAACTTAATGAAAATAAATGAAGAAGTGAGGGTAAAAGTATGAATTGGTATGAAATAAGAATAATTTGTTGTGTACTATTTTTTTGGCAAAATAATCTTATCTACTTATTATTTGCAAAATAATTTATTGCGTTTGAGAAAATTTATTAATTAATAGTAGGAGAAGCAGAAAAGTGTTTTGTTTAAGGGGTTTTTAGTAATCATATTGGGGTTTATTCCAATTCTTTAAGGTTAATAAACATTGCAACGAAAATGAACTTTATTCTTATTTCGGTTCAAAACATTTAATAAACACGCTAAGGGACTATAAGAATTTGATTCCTTCCTATTATAATTTATCCTTGTTCCAAATCCATCACAATACTATTGGTTCTTGTTCCAATTCCTTCACAGCCTGATTCATTATTGCTTCGATTCCTTCGTACTCCAATTCTTTTTCATTCCCATTCTAAGTACATAAACCAGTCCATTCTTTTTCATTCCCATTCTAATTACATAAACAAGTCCATTCCTTCAGACAAATAAAAAAAGTCATGCCATCGCTCGTATACCCTCATAACATTTTACTATATTTAAAAGGATGTGACTATTTGAACTCCTATTTTTTAAGGAAAAAAATAATTTCCTTTAATAATGGGAAAAGAAAAGGATGTAAAGTAAAATAAGTGGCAACAATTTTTATTTTTTATTTTTTAAGAAAGGGTAAAATTGTGAATTAGGCTTAGTGCCCGTTTGGCATTGCTTATTTGGGGTGATAAGTGATTTTTAAAAAATTTTGGGAAGTCCAGCCCGTTTGGTAAACTGTGAGAAAATCACTTATTATTAAAAATTGCTGTGAGAGAAAGTTATAAGGGAAATCAGCTAATAAGGTGCTTTCATTTTCTGATTATGCAGGAATCAGTTTTGAAGAAGCGCTGGGTTTAATGATTATGCAACAATCATTTTCTGATTATGAGAAAATCAATACCAACAACACTTTTAACAAAAAATTTACCAAACGCCAAACTACTTTCCCTCACAGCTGATTTCTCTCACAGCAAATCTGACAGCGATTATTTTCACAGCACAGCAATGCCAAACTGGCCCTTAGTAGTTGCGTGGAATGAAGCAAATTGGCGCGAGAAGTTCGAAACATAATCGTTGCAAAGATGAGAGGGCAAAAGTGTAAATACAGACGAAACGCGGTTTACTTTAGGCTGGGCAGTGGGCAGTGAGTAGTAGAGAGCACCAAGAGACGTGAAAGCTACGAAACTGGTTTGCGAGAGAAATGAAGAAGAGAATGAATTGAGAAGAAATATAGCCGTTGGTTGTAAACCCTAAATCCCCATATCCATATAGCCCTAATCTCTCTCTCTTTCTTTCTCTCTCATTCACATTCCCATTCTGATTCTCAATCACACGCTTCGCTCTTGGCCAAAACCCACTTGGCAGAAACTGAAAATCACGCAACTTACTTGTTCAATATTTCTTTCTTCGTTTATAGTTCAAGTGTTGATTTATTTGGTTTGGTGACAATGAGGCTTGAAGAGTTGAAGCTTAATCTGAATTCTTTCAACAATTGCAACCACAAGGTCTGTGAAAAACTCAATCCCGCCCGTTCTTTCAAGCGTCCACGTTCCTCCGCTTACGATTCCGATTCCGATTCCAATTCCGTTCTTTCAATCGCAACCACAACATCCGATGAGATTAATCTTTCACCACGAAGGGCTGCTCGGGTTGCAATGCTGAAGGCACGGTTTGCAGGTACCATCTTCAAAGCCAAACAAGAGGTTCTTTACAGTGGCTCTAATGGTCTTGGAAACACCGAAGATGAGATCAAGAAGTTTAGGGCTGCCGAGATGATGAAAGCCAATGAATACATCAAGGAGCAACGGCAACGAGATAGAGAAGCTGCTCGGCTTGCCCTCGAAGAGATGGAGAGAAATGTTGTCATTGATGATAACTTCAAAACGATGAGAGACTTTGAGATGTTAATTTCTGGCGCCAATTGCTAAGAGTATTGGAGACTATTAAGCTAAGAGTATATGGATAGATAGATAGCTTCAAGTAATTAGGATTTTTACACATAGGAAGAGGCTGCGGAATGTACAAAGTACTAATGAGTAAGTCTACTGTCTTGTAGACATTTCCACTGTCTGTGTCTGTATATTTTCAAATTATAGCAATGAAACAATATTTTGTCTCTTAACTTCCAAGCTCAAATTATAAACTGTCTGTCGGATTTTGTCTCTTAACGTCCAAGCTCTAACAATCTAGGTTAGATGGGAACCAAGGTTACAGTGTCTAACACGATAACCATTAAAGTCGCAAACTTTCTTGACAAGAATCAAAGAATATAACAAAAGTCAGCCCCTTCCAATGCATTTTTTCAGCTATTCATGCAATCAATGATCACAAAGGCTTGCAGGTGCTTTCACTCTTTGAACCACTAATATGATTTTCTTAGCTGCCATCTGTTACTGTAAAAGTATTAAAGAAAAGCTCTATTTCTTCTAACAATCTCTTATCCTGAAAATCTAATCCTCCAGAATCCCTGTCTAGTATATAGAGATGACTCAGATGACATCATGAATGAAAGACTCACAAACTTCTCCCGAATTGTACAAGATAGTGAACACCACCTTCCTTTTATGCTCTTCTGCACTTTCATCTTGACTGTTGGCAGTGTACTTTTGCTTTATGCACACCTGCAATGTACAAAGTACTAATGAGTAAGTCTACACTAGCAAGACATAGAAATGGTCACATGGAGCAATTTTTTCCGTTTTTAAGAATTCAATAGAGCTCAAAATAAAAGTAGAATTTGGGTGCTCAAATAATTTGGTGCAAGAATCATCAAGTACAGATCTCATCCACTCAGGAACCTTATGCAGTTTTAACAATGTGACTTACATGATTTGTAGGCTTGTGAAGATTATTGAAAGAATTTGATGCTAAGCATAGGACGGCTAGAGACACTTACAAGGTTTTCCACAATCATCCAACTCCAATAATTCTTTGAACTCACATTTGTCCATTGCATTGGAAATTCCCACCCCAAGATCATAGCCACTATGAGGCACAATAGAGAATTAGGCCTTCTAGGTCAGCCACTACAGACATTAGGTAATAATCTATGGTGCATATCAATTCCTCCCTAGTTCTATTCCTCTAAGATATTCTGGTAAACAACTCCAACAGGTATGATGAAGCAACCAAAGGAGATCCAAAATGCATTAGTCTGCATAGGTCATGGCAGCAGATTCAAATAAAGGAAATTGGCAGCATCCTATGTGGCAGTAGATTCAAAAGAAAAATGCAATTGTATATGGTTGGTTGAATTTAATAGGATGAACTAACCTTCTTAACGAGCAGTAATTTATAAGAAGCACCAATATTAAGACTTCTCCACACCTTATAAAACCTGAAAATTATGGTTTTAAAGCTACTATGAGCACTTGATCCGCAGAATGGTTAAAAATTAAGGGGAAAAATGCCAATTACTAAGAGACATTCATGATACTACCCGTCTGCAGCTCGTAGTGATAATTATTAACTACAAAAGAAGACAACCTTTCTTATTATATTCCTGTGGCAGCAAGCAAACCTGGAATCAGCAAAATTAAGTTACTCACCGTCATAGTCGCTGCAAGCCAAGAGTCATCATGGGAAAGAGTTCCATGGTGCACTAAGCATAAAGTTTAAAAATTAAAACTAAGACGGCTGTGATATCTGTGGGGACTGTGTATATGTTGATATACAATAAAGATTGTGGAAAGCATTACCAATACCACGCAAGCATCACTGGTATGAAACAGTTGGAAATATGTCAATAATAGTTCTCATGAAATTCACTTCAGAAATTATGTCATGCTGTTGGCCTTCTTTTCTCCAGAATTCCTATCAATAAGAACAAAAAAGTATTGGTCCTGCTATTAACTCTGCAATTGAATTAACATTTACCATATGACACTCTTCTTTCCATGGACGATGATGTCAGAGCCATTTTCTATATTCCTTCCACAAAATTTCTGCAGATGATAAGACAATGGCCTGATGAATTCTTGCAGAAGGCAAATCCCATTCATTTTCACTTAAAATCTCAAACAGGACTCAGCTTCTGGAATGTAGGGAATTTGGTGGCTAACCTTTGGGATGTCCCTATAAAGTCCATAATGATACACCAGCCTCATCACTGTACATATCAGTGATAAAATTATTATCAGGGATATATATGTTTTAAGATCAATATGATGTAAGTTTTAAAGATATTGTTGAAAAGTTCTTCGTTATTAGAAGTCGGTGGGTGCATAGATCATATATGCATATTAATCTATTGAGACTTCACTGTATACTCTAAATCCTAGCCATAAAATTTGCAGATAAACAAGGTCATGCTGATTCACAAATTGCCCTCCTCTCCTTTTCCCTTTTTAATCTTTCCATGATGACGAGAAAATTTTATATTCAAGGGCAAAAAATGTAACCAAAATACAAGGATAAGAGAATTTCAGGTATACCAAAATTTGAGTTTCAAATTCTTGTCAGTGCTTAAAATACACTAAAATCTGATTGGTGTTCACTGGGAACTTGCATAAGGTAGAGAAATCTAAATCTAAAGAAACAGGACAAACTATTCGAGGATCTCAACGGAACACTAACTCATCCTCCTTTGTATTATAAGGCAATTTCCGGTTTTAATTAACAATCCTTCAATTATACTGTAGTTGTACCACAATTAATTAACGAGCCATGAGAAACAGTAAATCAAGTGCGATTATACTGAAATCATACATTGTTTGATTACTGAAAAATACAAAAATTAATTTCACAGTTTTCCTTCATTTTCTCAAGAATCAAATAGGAAATAAAGCATTACCAAAAGTATTTATCTAAAATTTCAAAATTGGTTTATAATTTCACCAACAAAAAAAAAAAAAAACGAACACAGGTTCAATTTGAGAAACAGTAGAATCAAGTTCGATTTCACCAAATTCGTCCATGCACTGTTTGATTACCTAAAAACATAAAAAATCATAACACTTTCCTACATTTTCTCAAGAAGCAAACAGAAAAAACAAATCATTACTGCAAATTTTAATCTAAATCTCAAAATCGATTCCGAAATGCACAAATAAAGAAGTAGAGAATTGATAAATGCGGAGGATGGAAATACCATATAATCTGACGGCGATTCAAGGCCAACGGATCGGACGAGAGGCAATCGGAAACCCTAGCGACGAAGTCAGCTCAGAGCGAAGCATCAGCCGAAGCGCAGAGAGCGGAAATGAGATCAACGACTTGTCGTGCGATGAGGTCGTGGTGGAAGGAAGAGAGACCTTGAACGAGAGGCGAGACGAAGAAGAGGGTCGGAGATGGCAGAGAGAGCGTAGGACACGTGGACGGTGGGAGATTGAGGGTTGAAAAGAAGCAGAGCAAGCAGATGGAGCCGCTTGCTGAATTTGAAGCGTAGTCATCTTCTGATGCTTGGTAGCGTTGGAGGTGCTGTGACTGCGAGTCCTCTAACTACATTTTGCGAGTGTGTGATGCGAAAGTGTTTGAATTTTGGCGCCAGAGAATTTCTGGTTTTATTTTGCGAGTGTGTGATGCGAAAGTACTGTTCAAACCGGCCGAACAAACTAATCCCATCGGTTTAATTCATGAGTTGAAAATTTGTGTAAGTAGTTGCACCAAACAAAATAGAATTTGTTTTGTGCAATGGTATATATTTTGGTAATTAAATTGGTTTTTATTCCAATTTTTTTTCAATAGTAAACGATTTTAATGGGTATCCGTTTTATTTTTATTTTGATTTTTGACAATTGTTATGATTCTGATGGGAATCAATTTTGTTTTCATTTCGATTTTCAACAATTAGTAACTAGTTTAATTGGAATGTCTCACTCTGATTCTTGATTAGTAAACATGCTCTGGAAGTCTAAAAGAGTGTGTAATCTAAAATCAAACAAAAAGGAAAAGCTTGAGTTAACTAAACAAGAAGTTGAAGGCTCTTTATCTACTTTAGGGTTTGCAATGGTCTTGGGCTGCTGTTAGTGGGCTTTTTTTCCTATTTGTTTTGCTTGTAAGAGTCGTTTTATGATGAGGGTGTTATATATGGACCATAGATGTTAACTTTCATATTAGCCACATAATTCATCTGAATAGTAACTTCACTTAAGTTCAATGAAATGATCTTGGGGCTAATATGAAGGTCCACATGAGGGGTCCGAATATGGCACTTTCGCTATAGAATTTCGCTTGCTTGTAATGTTGTTAGGCCTTGTTTAAATGTCTTTATTTTTGGGCCGGCTGTAATGTTCTGTTTCTAGTAATGAAACTTTCTCGACCAAAAGAAAAATAAGAGCACCCAATTTAACCTCCCTTAGCCCAGTTTATTAAATTATACATTTTATATAATGATAATTTCTTTGATCGAGCAAGTCCATTGGCTTTTCTCTTTAAATAAATATACCATATAAATATAATACAGATACCAAATGGACAAGGACATTGCGGCAGACCAGGTGGAGGAGAGATGAGGATTGTGGTCTTTAAGCTTGGTTCGAAACAGCTGTTGTCAAGTGTATATATATATTATTGTTAGTATTTCTTATTGACTTCAAGCCATTTAATCACTTTTTTTTTACTATGTTGTTTTTACTATGTTTACTGTTTTGTAACGACTGTTAAAAGTTTGTAAGAACTGTGTAATTGACTCTTTGCAACTTACTCTAATCAATCTTGTTTGTGTAATTTTTTTTCATTTACTGTAAATTTTTTTTAAAAAGTTTTAAGGAACTAAATTGATATCCAAACTTGCTCGTCATAAAACAAACTAAATAAAATTAACATTTAAGATCCACATAAAATATAAAACATCTTCGTTTTTTGTGAAAATATAAAACACCACCATTGACTAGCGTCATTATTATAGAGAACCCACTACAACATAACAACTCCATAATGACTGTAACACCACCATACCACACCGCCTAAATACACTTAAACTAAAAAGAGAAGAGCACATACGATCTCAAGCATAGCATATCAGACTACAACATCCATGATCCTTATCAGCCACTACGACATCCACGATCATTAGTACAAAGATGCAAATCCTTGTCCTTTCTTGTAAAATATACCTTCCAACAGGGATTACAGATGAACTGCCCCTCAAACTCTTTTCTGTGTTTGTCCTCGCCATGGAACACAAACCCATTCTTTTTGTCGAATTCTTTAGTACAAAGGTAGCAGCGGTACACTTGGGAGTCTGTATCCCTTAATTCCACATGTTTCTTCAAGTCATCTTGATTAATCGACTAATAGTCACAAAACGCGCAATCTCCAATCTGCAAGCAATGAAAGAAAAACATTAGATTTCGACGTAAGAAAATGTCTTGGAAGAGGGCAAGTAAAGAAAATTGTGCCAAAAAGTGATAAGAACAGGGGAAAGACAAAAAACATGGCATCAACTATGAAGTCCAGATAAACATAGCAGACCACTATATTAGGTTGATATCAAAAAATATGGAAAATCGTATCTCTTGTTCATAATTTTTTTCCTTTGAGATATGAAATTTTATTGAACTAATTAATGCTATACGACAATGAAATTTTAATGGTAATTTCACAAAAATATAGAAAAAGGGTATCACTTAACTATGAAGAAACTCAAATTTGCAGTCTACGAGTTATCGTAAAAATGTAGTGTACTGAGCAACTCACAATTTGATGTCAATTGTTATTGTGTGTTTCTCTCTTATGTAAACTTCAGTTAACACCTAACTGCATTTTTCCATCCTATACATGCGATCATTTACTTTGTTTCCTCCTATAAATGTGATAATTGCAACATTCTATTAGTGTGATAATTTCAAGATCATGTAATGTGAGAAAGAGGCCTCCATCTCATTTCACCACTAAGGTGGGCCCTAACTTTGGGCAATTTTTTATGTTGCCTTCCAATTTTTTTGCTAAAAAAAATCAAAATATTTGTAAAAAATACCAAAAAATTATTATTTTTTTCTATAAATACCTACCAAAATTTTAAAACTTGAATTTTTTCGGTTTTAAAATAAAATGAAATTGAGTGACTAGTATTTGCCCTTTGCCATGGCAATGGGTGGAAACACAACAAGCATTTTGCAAGGGTTGGCACTATTCATATGAATAGTAACAGCCATTGTCTAACCCTTACCCTTTGCCATGGCAAATGGGTGGAAGTGCTCTAACTTAGACAGTTTGGTGCGAAGTGTGCAAACAAGAACTTCGAAAACTCATTATAAAGTAAGGGTGTAAAATACATATCACATAACTTAATGAAAATAAATGAAGAAGTGAGGGTAAAAGTGTGAATTGATATGAAATAAGAAAATTTTGTTGTGAACTTTTTTTTTTTGGCAAAATAATCTTGTGAACTTATTATTGGCAAAATAATTTATTAATTAATAGTAGGAGAAGCAAAAAAGTGTTTGGTTTAAGGGGTTTTTAGTAATCATATTGGGGTTTATGCCAATTCCCTAAAATAAAATAAATTCAACGTACCTCCTTTAATAAAAGAAAAAAAAAAGATGTAAAGTAAAATAAGTGGCAACAATTTTTATTTTTTATTTTTTAAGAAAGGGTAAAATTGTGAATTAGGCTTAGTAGTTGCGTGGAATGAAGCAAATTGGCGCGAGAAGTTCGAAACATAATCGTTGCAAAGAAGAGAGGGCAAAAGTGTAAATACAGACGAAACGCGGTTTACTTTAGGCTGGGCAGTGGGCAGTGAGTAGAAGAGAGCACCAAGAGACGTGAAAGCTACGAAACTGGTTTGCGAGAGAAATGAAGAAGAGAATGAATTGAGAAGAAATATAGCCGTTGGTTGTAAACCCTAAATCCCCAAATCCATATAACCCTAATCTCTCTCTCTCTCTCTTTCTTTCTCTCTCACTCACATTCCCATTCTGATTCTCAATCACACGCTTCGCTCTTGGCCAAAACCCACTTGGCGGAAACTGAAAACCACGCAATTTACTTGTTCAATTTTTCTTTTTTCGTTTTTAGTTTAAGTGTTGATTTAATTGGTTTGGTGACAATGAGGCTTGAAGAGTTGAAGCTTAATCTGAATTCTTTCAACAATTGCAACCACAAGGTCTGTGAAAAACTCAATCCCGCCCGTTCTTTCAAGCGTCCACGTTCCTCCGCTTACGATTCCGATTCTGATTCCAATTCCGTTCTTTCAATCGCAACCACAACATCCGATGAGAATAATCTGTCGCCACGAAGGGCCGCTCGGGTTGCAATGCTGAAGGCACGGTTTGCAGGTACCATCTTCAAAGCCAAACAAGAGGTTCTTTACAGTGGCTCTAATGGTCTTGAAAACACCGAAGATGAGATCAAGAAGTTTAGGGCTGCCGAGATGATGAAAGCCAATGAGTACATCAAGGAGCAACGGAAACAAGATAGAGAAGCTGCTCGGCTTGCCCTCGAAGAGATGGAGAGAAATGTTGTCATTGATGATAACTTCAAAACGATGAGAGACTTTGAGATGTTAATTTCTGGCGCCAATTGCTAAGAGTATTGGAGACTATTAAGCTAAGAGTATATGGATAGATAGATAGCTTCAAGTAATTAGGATTTTTACACATAGGAAGAGGCTGCGGAATGTACAAAGTACTAATGAGTAAGTCTACTGTCTTGTAGACATTTCCACTGTCTGTGTCTGTATATTTTCAAATTATAGCAATGAAAGAATATTTTGTCTCTTAACTTCCAAGCTCAAATTATAAACTGTCTGTCGGATTTTGTCTCTTAACGTCCAAGCTCTAACAATCTAGGTTAGATGGGAACCAAGGTTACAGTGTCTAACATGATAACCATTAAAGTCGCAAACTTTCTTGACAAGAATCAAAGATTATAAAAAAAGTCAGCCCCTTCCAATGCATTTTTTCAGCTATTCATGCAATCAATGATCACAAAGGCTTGCAGGTGCTTTCACTCTTTGAACCACTAATATGATTTTCTTAGCTGCCATCTGTTCCTGTAAAAGTATTAAAGAAAAGATCTATTTCTTCAAACAATCTCTTATCCCGAAAATCTAATGCTCCAGAATCCCTGTCTAGTATATAGAGATGACTCAGATGACATCATGAACGAAATACTCACAAACTTCTCCCGAATTGTACAAGATAGTGAACACCACCTTCCTTTTATGCTCTTCTGCACTTTCATCTTGACCGTTGGCAGTGTACTTTTGCTTTATGCACACCTGCAATGTATAAAATAGCTGCATTATCTCTCTGTTAATCGCACTTCCTTGCTGCTATTCAACTTCTAAATCATCAAGCATGACTGGAATGACAAAGGGTGGAAATTTATGGAAACCTTCAGCCAGTTTTCATTCTAAAACCAACTGGACAAAAGTACACTGACTCATTGTTACGTTTGGAGTTTAACAAAAAAAAAAAAGCAAGGAAAGTTTCAATTTAATCCCTTAACATGCCCACTAGACAAGAACAAAAACCAAGGGAACACAAAATGCAAGACATAGAAATGGTCACATGGAGCAACTGATTTACACTAGCAATTTTTTACGTCTTTAAGAATTCAACAGAGCTCAAAATAAAAGTAGAATTTGGGTGCTCAAATAATTTGGTGCAAGAATCATCAAATATTTTAGCAATGTGACAGTTACATGATTCGTATGCTTGTGAAGATTATTGAAAGATTTTGATGCTAAGCATAGGACTGCTAGAGACACTTACAAGGTTTTCCACAATCATCCAATTCCAATAATTCTTTGAACTCAAATTTGTCCCTTGCATTGGAAATTCCCACCCCAAGATCATTGATAGGTAGAGGCCACAATTCAGAGCCACTACGAGGCACTGTAGAGAATTAGGCCTTCTAGGACAGCCACTATAGACATTAGGTACTCCATGGTGCATATAAATTCCTCTGATCAGATATTCTGGTAAACGACTCCAACAGGTACGATGAAGCAACCAAAGGAGATCCAAAATGCATTAGTCTACATAGGTCATGGACTCATGGCAGTAGATTCAAATAAAGGAAATTGGCAGCATCCTATGTGGCAGTAGATTCAAAAGAAAAATGCAATTGTATATGGTTGGTTGAATTCAATAGGATGAACTAACCTTCTTAACGAGCAGTAATAAGACTTCTCTACACCTTATAAAACCTGAAAATAATGGTTTTAAAGCTACTATGAGCACTTGATCCGCAGAATGGTTAAAAATTGAGGAAAAAAAAATGCCAATTACTAAGAGACATTCATGATACTACCCATCTGCAGCTCGTAGTGATAATTATTAACTACAAAAGAAGACAACCTTTCTTATTAAATTCCTGTGGCAGCAAGCAAAGCTGGAATCAGCAAAATTAAGTTACTCACCATCATAGTCGCTGCAAGCCAAGAGTCATCATGGGGAAGAGTTCCATGGTGCACTAAGCATAAAGTTTAAAAATTAAAACTAAGACAGTTGTGATATCTGTGGGGACTGTGTATATGTTGGTATACAATAAAGATTGTGGAAAGCATTACCAATACCACGCAAGCATCACTGGTATGAAACAGTTGGAAATATGTCAACAATAGTTCCCATGAAATTCACTTCAGAAATTATGTCATGCTGTTGGCCTTCTTTTCTCCAGAATTCCTATCAATAAGAACAAAAAAGTATTGCTCCTGCTATTAACTCTGCAATTGAATTAACATTTACCATATGACACTCTTCTTTCCATGGACGATGATGTCAGAGCCATTTGGTATATTCCTTCCACAAAATTTCTGCAGATGATAAGACAATGGCCTGTTGATTTTTTCTTGTTGTAACAACCATTTCAATGCTATTGGATGAATTCTTGCAGAAGGCAAATCCCATTCATTTTCAGTTAAAATCTCAAACAGGACTCAGCTTCTGGAATGTAGGGAATTTGGTGGCTAACCTTTGCGATATCCCTATAAAGACCATAATGATACACCAGCCTCATCACTGTACATATCAGTGATAAAATTATTATCAGGGATATATATGTTTTAAGATCAATATGATGTAAGTTTTAAAGATATTGTTGAAAAGTTCTTCGTTATTAGAAGTCGGTGGGTGCATAGATCATATATGCATATTAATCTATTGAGACTTCACTGTATACTCTAAATCCTAGCCATAAAATTTGCAGATTCACAATTGCCCTTCTCTCCTTTTCCCTTTTTAATCATTCCATGATGACCAGAAAATTTGATATGCAAGGGCAAAAAATGTAACCAAAATACAAGGATAAGAGAATTTCAGGCATACCAAAATTGGAGTTTCAAATTCTTGTCAATGCTTAAAATACACTAAAATCTGATTGGTGTTCACTGGGAACTTGCATAAGGTAGAGAAATCTAAATCTAAAGAAACAGGACAAACTATTCGAGGATCTCAATGGAACAATAACTCATCCTCCTTTGTATTATAAGGCAATTTCAGGTTTTAATTAACAATCCTTCAATTATACTGTAGTTGTACCACAATTAATTAACGAACCATGAGAAACAGTAAAATCAAGTGCGATTATACTGAAATCATACATTGTTTGATTACTGAAAAATACAAAATTAATTTCACAGTTTTCCTTCAAATAGGAAATAAAGCATTACCAAAAGTATTTATCCAAAATCTCAAAATTGGTTTATAATTCACCAAAAAAAAAAAAAAAAAAAAACGAACACAGGTTCAATATAAGAAAATGAATCAAGTTCGATTTCACCAAATTCGTCCAACCTTAACCAATCATGCACTGTTTGATTACCTAAAAACATAAAAAATCATAACACTTTCCTACATTTTCTCAAGAAGCAAACAGAAAAAACAAATCATTACTGAAATTTTAATCTAAATCTCAAAATCGATTCCGAAATGCACAAATAAACAAGTACAGAATTGATAAATGAGGAGGATGGAAATACCTTATAATCTGACGGAAATTCAAGGCCAACGGATCGGACGAGAGGCAATCAGAAACCCTAGCGACGAAGTCAGCTCAGAGCTAAGCATCAGCGGAAGCGCAGAGAGTGGAAATGAGATCAACGACTTGTCGTGCGATGAGGTCGTCGTTTACGGAAGAGAGACCTTGAACGAGAGGCGAGACGAAGAAGAGGGTCGGAGATGGCAGAGAGAGCGTAGGACGCGTGGACGGTGGGAGATTGAAAAGAAGCAGAGCAAGCAGATGGAGCCGCTTGCTGAATTTGAAGGTGCTGTGACTGCGAGTCCT
>BPUM01000512.1:0-45794 GCA_020521455.1 Prunus kanzakura
ATGGTGGGAGGAGTCATTTGGTGAGTTTTGAGTGAAATCCAATCGCTAGAACTACGGAATGTACCAACCACTCCAATAAGGAACGAAGTGCCTTTGAACTTCAATTGTCGAATTTCGTAGACCTATTGATTTCCGATCGAGCCCAAACTTGAGCATCGTCATAGTATGGTGGGAGGAGTCAAGTGGTAAGTTTTGAGTGAAATCCAATGGCTAGAACTACGGAATACACCAAGCACTCCAACTCAGAACAAACTGCCTTTGAACTTGAAGTGTCCAATTTCGTACACCTATTGATTTCCAATCGAGCCCAAAACTTGGGCATCATCATAATATGTTGGGTGTAGTCATGTGGTGAGTTTTGAG
The DNA here is from genome assembly GCA_020521455.1 of Prunus kanzakura. Classification (NCBI taxonomy): domain Eukaryota; kingdom Viridiplantae; phylum Streptophyta; class Magnoliopsida; order Rosales; family Rosaceae; genus Prunus; species Prunus kanzakura. The sequence continues at coordinate 364 of BPUM01000512.1, forward strand.
TGAAATCCAATCGCTAGAACTACGGAATACACTAACCTCTCCAATTCGGAACAAACTGCCTTTGAACTTGAAGTGTCCAATTTCGTACTCCTATTGATTTCCGATTGAGCCCAAAACTTGGGCATCATCATAATATGGTGGTACGAGTCATGTGGTGAGTTTTGAGTGAAATCCAATCGCTAGAACTACGGAATACACCAACCACTCCAATTCGGAACAAACTTCCTTTGAAGTTGAAGTGTCCAATTTCGTACACCTATTGATTTCCGATTGAGCCCAAAACTTGGGCATCATCATAATATGGTGGGAGGAGTCATATGGTGGGTTTTGAGCGAAATCCAATCGCTAGAACTACGGAATACACCAACCACTCCAATTCTGAACAAACTGTCTTTGAACTTGAAGTGTCCAATGTCGTACACTTATTGATTTCCGATCTGGCCCAAAACTTGGGCATCATCAAAATACGGTGGGAGGAGTCATGTGGTGAGTTTTGGGTGAAATCCAATTGCTAGAACTACGGAATACACCAACAACTCCAATTCGGAACAAACTGCCTTTGAACTTGAAATGTCCAATTTCATACACCTATGGATTTCCGATCGAGCCCAAAACTTGGGCATCATCATAATATGTTGGGAGGAGTCATATGGTGAGTTTTGAGTGAAATCCAATCGCTAGAACTACGGAATACACCAACCACTCCAATTCGGAACAAACTGCGTTTGAACTTGAATTGTCCAATTTCGTACACCTATTGATTTCCGATCGAGCCCAAAACTTGGGCATCGTCATAATATGGTGGGAGGAGTCATGTGGTGAGTTTTGAGTGAGATCCAATTGCTAGAACTACGAATGTACCAACCACTCCAACAAGGAACGAACTGCCTTCCAACTTGAATTGTCCAATTTCGTGCACCTCTTGATTTCCGATCGAGCCCAAAACTTGGGCATCATCATAATATGTTGGGAGGACTCATTTGGTGAGTTTTGAGTGAAATCCAATCGCTAGAACTACGGAATACACCAACCACTACAATTCGGAACAAACTGCCTTTGAACTTGAAGTGTCCAATTTCGTGCACCTATTAATTTCCGATCGAGCCCAAAATATGGGCATCAACATAAAGTGGTGGAGGGAGTCATGTGGAGAGTTTTGAGTGAAATCCATTCGCTAGAACTACGGAATACCCCAACCACTACAATTCGGAACAAACTGCCTTTAAACTTGAAGTGTCCAATTTCGTACACCTATTGATTTCCGATCGGGCCCAAAACTTGGGCATCATCATAATATGGTGGGAGGAGTCATTTGATGAGTTTTGAGTGAAATCCAATCGCTAGAACTATGGAATACACCAAACACTCCGATAAAGCACGAACTGCCTTTGAACTTGAATCGTCCAATTTTGTACACCTATTGATTTCCGATCGAGCCCAAAACTTGGGCATCATCACAATATGGTGGGAGGAGTCACGTGGTGAGTTTTGAGTGAAATCCAATCGCTAGAACTACGGAATACACCAACCACTTCAAGTTCAAAGGCAGTTTGTTCCGAATTGGAGTTGTTGGTGTATTCCGTAGTTCTAGTGATTGGATTTCACTCAAAACTCTCAACATGACTACTCCGACCATATTATGACAATGCCCATGTTTTGGGCTCGATCGGAAATCAATAGGTGTACGAAATTGGACAATTCAAGTTCAGTGGCAGTTCGTGCTTTATTGGAGCATTTGGTGTATTCCGTAGCTCTATAGATTGGATTTCACCCAAAACTCACCAAATGACACCTCCCATCATATTATGATGATGCCCAAGTTTTGCGCTCGATCGGAAATCACTAGGTGCACGAAATTGGACACTTCAAGTTCATAGGTAGTTTATTCCGAATTGGAGTGGTTGGTTTATTCCGTAGTTCTAGCGATTGGATATCACTCAAAACTCACCACATGACTCCTCCCACCATATTATGATAATGCCCAAGTTTTGGGCTCGATCGGAAATCAATAGGTGTACGAAATTGGACACTTCAAGTTGAAAGGTAGTTTGTTCCGAATTAGAGTGGTTGGTTTATTCCTTCGTTCTAGCGATTAGATTTCACCCAAAACTCACCACGTGACTCCTCCCACCATATTATGATGATGCCCAAGTTTTGGGCTCGGTCGGAAATCAATAGGTGTACAAAATTGGACACTTCAAGTTCGCAGGCAGTTTGTTCCGAATTGGAGCAGTTGGTGTATTCCGTAGTTCTAGCAATTGGATTTCACCCAAAACTCACCACATGACTCCTCCCACCATATTATGATGATGCCCAAGGTTTGGGCTCGATCCGAAATCAATAGGTGTACGAAATTGGACAATTCAAGTTCAAAAGCAGTTCGTGCTTTATTGGAATGTTTGGTGTATTCCGTAGCTCTGGCGATTGGATTTCACTCAAAACTCACCAAATGACTCCTCCCACCATATTATGATGATGCCCAAGTTTTGCACTCGATCATAAATCAATCGGGGTACGAAATTGGACACTTCAAGTTCGAAGGCAGTTTGTTCCGAATTTGAGTGGTTGGTGTATTCCGTAGTTCTAGCGATGGGATTTCACTCAAAACTCACCACATGACTCCTCGCACCATATTATGATGATGCCCATGTTTTGGGCTCGATCGGAAATCAATAGGTGTACGAAATTGGACAATTCAAGTTCAAGTTCAAAGGCAGTTTGTTCCGAACTGGAGTGATTGGTGTATTCCATAGTTCTAGCAATTGGATTTCACTCAAAACTCACCACATGACTCCTCCCAACATATTATGTTGATGCCCAAGTTTTGGGCTCGATTGGAAATCAATAGGTGTACGAAATTGGACAATTCAAGTTCAAGTTCAAAGGCAGTTTGTCCCGAATTGGAGTGGTTGGTGTATTTCGTAGTTCTAGTGATTGGATTTCACTCAAAACTCACCATATGACTCCTCCCAACATATTATCTTGATTCCCAAGTTTTGGGCTCGATCGGAAATCAATAGGTGTACGAAATTGGACACTTCAAGTTCAAAGGCATTTCGTGCCTTGTTGGAGTGGTTGGTGTATTCCGTAGTTCTAGCAATTGGATTTCACTCAAAACTCACCACATGACTCCTCGCACCATATTGTAATGACGCCCAAGTTTTGGGCTCGATCGAAAATCAATAGGTATACGAAATTGGACACTTGAAGTTCGAAGGCAGTTTGTTCCGAATTGGAGTGGTTGGTGTATTCCGTAGTTCTAGCGATTGGATTTCACTCAAAACTCACCACATGACTCCTCCCTCCGTATTATGCGGATGCCCAAGTTTTGGGCCGGATCGGAAATCAATAGGTGTACGAAATTGTACACTTGAAGTTCAAAGGCAATTTGTTCCGAATTGGAGTGGTTGCTGTATTCCGTAGTTCTAGCAATTGGACTGCATTCAAAACAAACCACATGACTCCTCCCACCATATTATGATGATGCCCAAGTTTTGGGCTCGATACGAAATCAATAGGCATACGAAATTGGACACTTCAAGTTCAAAGGCAGTTTGTTCCGAATGGGAGTGGTTGGTGTATTCCGCAGTTCTAGCAGTTGGATTTCAACCAAAACTCACCACATGACTCCTTCCACCATATTATGATGATGCCCAAGTTTTTTGCTTGATCGGAAATCAATAGGTGTACGAAATTGGACACATCAAGTTCAAAGGCAGTTAGTTCCGAATTGGAGTGGTTGGTGTATTCCGTTGTTCTAGAGATAGGATTTCACCCAAAACTCACCACATGACTCCTACCACCATACTATGATGATGCCCAAGTTTTGGGCTCGATCGGAATTCAATAGGTGTACGAAATTGGACAATTCAAGTTCAAAGGCAGTTTGTTCCGAATTGGAGTGGTTGGTATATTCCGTAGTTCTAGCAATTGGATTTCACCCAAAACTCACCACATGACTCCTCCCACCTTATTATGATGATGCCCAAGTTTTGGGCTTGACCGGAAATCAATTGGTGTACTAAATTGGACGCTTCAAGTTCAGAGGCAGTTTGTTCCGAATTGGAGTGGTTGGTGTATTCCGTAGTTCTAGCGATTGGATTTCACTCAAAACTCACCACATAGTCCCTCCCACCATATTATGATGATTCCCAAGTTTTGGGCTCGATCGAAATCAGTAGGTGTACGAAATTGGACACTTTAAGTTCAAAAGCAGTTTCTTCAGAATTGGAGTGGTTGGTGTATTGCATAGTTCTAGCAATTGGATTTCACTCAAAACTCACCAAATGACTCCTCCGACCATATTATGATGATTCCCAGGTTTTGGGCCCGATCGGAATTCCATTGGTGTCAGAAATTAGACAATTCAAGTTCAAAGGCAGTTCGTTCTGAATTGGAGTGGTTGGTGTATTGCGTAGTTCTAGCAATTGGATTTCACTCAAAACTCACCAAATGACTCCTCCCACCATATTATGATGATGCCCAGGGTTTGGGCTCAATCGGAAATCAATAGGGGTAAGAAATTGGACAATTCAGGTTCAAAGGCATTTCTTTCCTTATTGGAGTGGTTGGTGTATTCCGTTGTTCTTGCAATTGAATTTTACTCAAAACTCACCAAATGACTCCTCCCACTATATTATGTTGATGTCCAGGTTTTGGGCTCCATCGGAAATCCATCGGTGTAAGAAAGTGGACAGTTCAAGTTCAAAGGCAGCTCGTTCCGAATTGGAGTGGTTGGTGTATTCCGTAGTTCTAACGATTGGGTTTCACTCAAAACTCGCCAAATGACTCCTCCCACAATATTATGATGATGCCCAAGTTTTGGGCTCGATTGTAAATCCATAGGTGTAAGAAATTGGACAATTCAACTTCAAAGGCAGTTCGTTCCGAATTGGAGTGGTTGGTGTATTTCGTAGTTCTAGCTAGTGGATTTCACTCAAAACTCACCAAATGACTACTCCCACCATATTATGATGATGCCCAAGTTTTGGGCTCCATCGGAATCCATAGGTGTAAGAAATTGGACAATTCAAGTTCAAAGGCAGTTCGTTCCGAATTGGAGTGGTTGGTGTATTGCATAGTTCTAGCAAGTGGATTTCACTCACAACTCACCAAATGACTCCTCCCACCGTATTATGATGATTCCCTGGGTTTGGGCTCAATCAGAAATCAATAGGGGTAAGAAATTGGACAATTCAGGTTTAAAGGCAGTGCGTTCCTTATTGGAGTGGTAGGTGTATTCGGTTGTTCTTGCAATTGGATTTCACTCAAAACTCACCGAATGACTCCTCCGAATATATTATGACGATGCCCAAGTTTTGGGCTCGATCGGAAATCCATGGGTGTAAGAAATTGGACAATTCAGGTTCGTAGGCAGTACGTTCTTTATAGGAGTGGTTGGTGTATTGCATAGTTGTAGCGATTGGATTTCACTCAAAATTCAGCAAATGACTCCTCCCACCATATTATGGTGAAGCCCAAGTTTTCGGCTCGATCCGATATCAATAGGGGTATGAAATTGGACAATTCAGGTTCAAAGGCAATTCGTTCCTTATAGGAGTGGTTGGTGTATTCCGCAGTTCTAGCGATTGGATTTCATTCAAAACTCACCAAATGACTCCTCCCACCATATTATGATGACGCCCAAGTTTTGGTCTCGATCGGAAATACATAGGTGTAAGAAATTGGGCAGTTCAAGTTCAAAGGCAATCGTTCCTTATAGTAGTGATTGGTGTATTCCGTAGTTCTAGCGATTGGATTTCACTTAAAACTCACTTAATAACTCCTCCCACCGTATTATGTTGATGCCCCAATTTTGGGCCCGATAAGAAATCTGTTGGTGTAAGAAATTGGACAATTCAAGTTAAAAGGCAGTTCGTTCCGAATTGGGGTGGTTGGTGTATTGCATAGTTCTAGTGATTGGATTTCACTCAAAACTGATTAAATGACTCCTCCCACCATATTATGACGATGCCCAAGTTTTGGGCTCGATCGGAAATCAATAGGTGTAAGAAATTGGACAATTCAAGTTCACAGGCAGTTCGTTCCTTATAAGAGTGGTTGGTGTATTCCGTAGGTCTAGTGATTGGATTTCACTCAAAACTCACCAAATGACTCCTCAAACCATATTATGATGATGCCCAAGTTTTGGGCTCGATCGGAAATCCATAGGTGTAAGAAATTGGACAATTCAAGTTCACAGGCAGTTCGTTCCGTATTAGAGTGCTTGGTGTATTGCATAGTTCTAGCGATTGGATTGCACTCAAAATTCACCAAATGACTCCTCCCACCATATTATGATGACGCCCAAGTTTCGGGCTCGATCGGAAATCCATCGGTGTAAGAAATTGGACAATTCAAGTTCACAAGCAATTCGTTCTGAATTGCAGTGGTTGGTGTATTGTATAGTTCTTGAGTTTGCATTTCACTCAAAACTCACCAAATGACTCCTCCCACCATATTGATAAGTTCATAATTTCATACATTTGCATGCCTTCTCTACTTAGTGATTTTGTTTAGTTTCTCTTTATTTCGAGTCACTTACCTATGTTTGTGTGTTTTGTAGGTTAAGGCAGCAAGAGATCACATTTGATACAATCCATGCATGTTAAGGGCTTATTAGCACAAGAGGAATATAAGCTTAAAGACAGACCCAATTTGGGTCACACTCCTTGTCAGTCCAATATCGTGGGTCATCTTGCAGGCCTCATTTCAGCAACTTACACAACTCAGATGAGGGGATGTCCTTCATAGAAGTTGTTCAGATTGGTGTCTAGTATAACATATCCAAAATTCAGCCCAATTGAACATAACTGAAGTCCTTAGCCCGTCAAACACTGAAGCATACTCAGGAGGATTTTAATATGCAGCTGCCAGCTAATGAGCCTTGTGTTCCACACCTCCCTTGAGCCAAGTGCCTCACCTCAGTTGTACCTGACTTTAGACCAAACATGTTGAGCAAATTAGGGAGTCATTTCTGCATTGGAAGTCTCAAGGAGCAAAACAAGGCATGCTTAATTATGGGGAAACATGTTTGCACAAATCAAGGAACAGTTTCCAGGATTTCTGGTGGGCTGCCTACACCAGCCAATGGGAGGACGAATTTGAAGTCTATAAATAGAGAGTTGCAGCTCATTCACCAAAAAGATAGACACACACATTCACTCCATCCATTACTCTCACACACACATTCAGATTCACCACAAAGAGAGAAGAGAGCTAGCTGCAAAGGAGGGAGAGCTTGGAGCTGTCCTGGGAGTTGCTGCCACCAACTAGTTCTTCTATTCTCTTTATTCTATCTATGTATTTCTTATTTTCTGTATTCTTAGTTATGTGTAACTAATCCATTAGTTAGGGCTTATGATGAAGCCCTAGTCATGAATATTCAATGTTATGGATGATTTCATAGTTAATTGATTTCTTTGCTTTCATTGCCAAGTTGTTAATCTCCAGTTTATTATGTGCTTGATGTATGTTTTCTTGGAGTAGCTAACTAGGATTTTATGCATCTAGCACATGTTGGGAAGGGGTTTAGATTCACCAATTCTACTCTCCTTTCACAAGCAACACATGAATGGCCTAAGAATCATTCAAGGGGTTAATAACCATAAGTTGACTAGAACAGATACCATGTTCTAGGACTTGTGTGATTATCATATTCTCAGGGAACTTAATGACTCTTGTATGCTTTATTCTAAGTAGATACCATGCTTAGGTTGCATATTAGAGATCACGTGTTGTGTAGATACCATGCACAATTACATGCCTTAGGAGAATCATGCATCCTGCACCTAGATACCATAGGCTTGTATGCGATAATCTATTGTTGATGAAGCTTGAGTCACTTTCTATGAATTCATAACTTGGATAGGAAAACTAGTGGTGGATTCCAAGGCTCTAACACTTCTCAATCATTGTTTCACAACTTGTTGATTGCTGCCATTGTTACTTTCCAGCACTTCCATTTCATTCTCTTGTTTCCATTTCAACAACAAAACCCCCCATTTCGAGTGCGTGTGTGGTGCTAGGATTCTGTTCTAGACCTTGCCATTTGTTAGTTAGTTTGTTTGTTTGTTTTATGTTTTTCCAGCATTCTAAGTAGTTTAACTTGTAACCACGTTACCATTCTCCGTGGGATCGACCTCGTATTTACATAAGCTATACTATAAACGGTTCGTGCACTTGCGAGAATTAAAGTTGCTGTTTTTAATAACTCATTTTAGTTGTTAAGAATAGGCCCAACAAGTTTTTGGCGCCGTTGCCGGGGAACCGGTAACAGTGGTGCTATAGTTAGATTACGTTGAGTGTTTTTGTTTTTGTTAGTTTTATTTGTTATTTTCGTTTGTTTTTCTTTCTGTATTCAGTTTTTCTTTTTAGTTGTTATCTCCATTTGAAGGCACTAATTTGGTTCTTGTGTGTGCATGTATGTCCGAATCTGAAACTGAGCCACTTTCACCAAGATCTTTTGCTGTGCGTGCTGGTTTGAGGAGGAATTATAGTTCTTGAAGCGCTGAATCTAAGAGCTACGAATCTTAAGGTTCAAGCAAGATGGCAGAGATTCCAAACAACAACAATAATAATGAAGGAGGTGGTGCACTTGTTGTCCAACCTCGGAAACCCCTGCGTGAATTTTCCATTCCCAAAGTCACCGATCAACCTTCGTGCATTGTCTATCCTCAACTCACAATTGACAGGTTTGAGCTTAGAAGTGGTATGATTCATCTTCTTCCAACTTATTATGGTAATACCACTGAGGATCCGTACATGCATGTTAAGCAATTCTTTGAAATATGTGCTACAATCAAAATTCAAGGACTTGATGATGAGCAGATTAAGATGAGGCTATTCCCGTTCAGTTTAAAAGATAAGGCTAAGTCTTGGTTATACTCTTTGCCTAATGCTTCAATTCGTACTTGGGATGAGCTTTCTAATAAGTTTTTGCAGAAATTCTTTCCAGCTCAAAAGACTAACAAGATTAGAAAGGAAATTCTTGGTTTCACGCAAAGAGAAGGAGAAGCTTTTCATGAATGCTGGGAGAGGTACAAGGAGATGATGAGTTCCTGCCCACACCACAACATAGAGAGTTGGATGCAAATGCAATCTTTCTATGAAGGTTTGCTTGATTCCGAAAGGATGATGGTAGATGCAACAAGTGGAGAAGGACTGATGAACAAAACAGCAGATGAGGCTTTTACTCTCTTTGAATCTTTGAGTGCTAACTCTCAACAATGGAGCTACAATAAAGGAAGAGGAGCTCCTATGAAAGCTGTGGTGTCTGAGGTAAGTACTAATAATGAGATTACTGCAAAACTTGATGTTATGTGTTCTTTGCTTCAACAGGCAGTGACTGGCCCTCTAGGAAACAAAGTGGAAGTTCAAGACCAATCTTTTGCGGACCACATGCTAGAACAAGCAAATGCCCTTCAAGGAAGGAATCCTCAGAATGATCCTTACTCAAACACATACAATCCGGGGTGGAGAAATCATCCTAATTTCAGGTGGAGCAATAATTCAAATGTGCAACAATCTCAAGGACCTCCCCCAAGATTCCAAATACAACAGAGGCAATTCCAGCAAGCTCCCCAACAAATGCAAGAACAAAAGGGTGATCAAATGGGGGAATTGCAAGACATGTTCAAGAAGTTCATGGGGCAACAAATGCAAACCAACCAGAATCTTCAAAATGCAGTGAACAAACTAGAAGTGCAAGTTGGGCAGATTGCATCCTCCTTGAGCAATAGAGCATCCGGAACTTTTCCGAGCCAAACGGAGGTGAATCCAAGGCATCATGAGCATGCTAAAGCAGTGCACATCTTGAGAAGTGGTAAACAAGTTGATAATAAGGTTGGAAATGCCAATGAAGAGCAAGAAGATGGAGAAAACGTTGAGATCATTCAGCCACCACAAGGGCAGCCCACAGGTTCCCCCAAACAGCACCTCAACGCTCCTGGAAAGAGCACAGGCCCAAAGGTATCATCAAATGCTAATCAAGTTCCAATTTCAACTAATTCTTTTAGGCCTATTGCACCCTTTCCCAGCAGGTTATCAAAGTCAAAGAAAGATCAAGGCTTGGATGAGATAATGGAAATATTCAAGAAGGTGCAAATCAACATCCCACTGCTCAGTGCCATTGCTCAGATTCCCAAGTATGCAAAATTTTTGAAGGATCTATGCACTAACAAGAGGAGATTCAAAGAGCATGAACAGGTTGCATTAAGTGAAGAGGTGAGTGCAGTCTTACAAAGAAAGCTACCTCCAAAGCTAAAGGATCCAGGTTCGTTTTCTATACCTTGTATAGTTGGTGATTTTAAGTTTCAAAAAGCTTTGCTTGATCTTGGTGCATCTATAAACCTTATGCCATATCATGTTTATGAGAAACTTAACCTTGGTGAGTTGCAAGCCACATCTGTGAGCATTCAATTGGCAGATAGAACTATCAGGTACCCTAAGGGCATTCTAGAAGATGTTTTGGTGAAAGTGGAAGAGCTAATTTTGCCAGCTGATTTCTTGGTGTTGGAAATGGAAGAAGCACCAATTCATGACAATCAGTTACCACTCATTCTAGGTCGGCCATTCATGGCAACTGCCGGTGCTATTATTGATGTGAAGAAGGGTACATTGACTATGAACGTGTTTGATGAGACAATAGCATTCAAAGTGTTTGAAGCCTCCAAGTTTCCAAGTGATGAGCATGAAGTTTTCCAGCTTGATGCAATTGATAATATGGTGAAAGAAGCACTGCCAATGAGTTATTTGGAGCCAATTGAAGCATGCATCACACAAAGCATAAGGAAAGAAGAAGTGGACAGCTTAGAGGCTGTGATCTCTCCTTTACTTCTTGAGCTTGTCTGCAGCATGGATAGCTATATAGAAGTTGGAAAGAGGTATGCAAACCAATTTGAATCATTACCCCCACCCACTAATAAGGTTTTACCTTCTATTGTGCAGGCACCAGAGTTGGAATTAAAGAAATTGCCAAAACACCTTAAATATGCTTATTTAGGTGAAAATGAGACTCTACCTGTCATCATTGCCTCACACCTTGAACCAGATGATGAGAAGAAGCTTTTGAGAGTTCTAAAAGAGCACAAAACTGCAATTGGGTGGAGCATTGCAGATATCAAAGGCATAAGTCCAACACTGTGCATGCATAGGATACTATTGGAGGACAATGCAATGCCTAAGAGGGATGCCCAAAGACGTCTAAATCCAAACATGAAGGATGTGGTAAGGAAAGAGGTAATGAAGCTTTTAGATGTTGGTATTATTTACCCTATTTCTGACAGTAAATGGGTGAGCCCAGTGCAAGTTGTCGCCAAGAAATCAGGTATCACAGTGGTGAAGAATGAAGCAAACGAGCTTGTGCCTACACGGATGACCAAGGGCTGGAGAGTTTGCATTGATTATAGGAAGCTCAACACAGCAACAAGCAAGGATCACTTCCCTCTTCCATTCATTGATCAGATGCTTGAGAGATTGGCTGGCCATAGCCACTATTGCTTCCTTGATGGATATTCAGGTTACAACCAAATCGCCATAGCCCCAGAAGATCAAGAGAAGACGACCTTCACATGTCCCTTTGGTACTTTTGCTTATAGGAGGATGCCTTTCGGTCTTTGCAACGCCCCAGCCACTTTCCAAAGGTGCATGATGAGCATTTTCTCCGACATGGTAGAAAGGTTTATTGAGGTATTCATGGATGACTTCTCTGTCTTTGGTGATTCTTTTGATCAATGCTTGCATAACTTATCTATGGTGTTGGCTAGATGTGAACAGAGTAACCTTGTGCTTAATTGGGAAAAATGTCATTTTATGGTTAACCAAGGCATAGTTCTTGGTCATGTCATCTCTAGTAACGGAATTGAGGTAGATCAAGCTAAGATTGATTTGATTGCCTCTATGCCCTCACCTACTTCTGTCAAAGAAGTACGTTCTTTCCTTGGCCATGCAGGTTTCTATAGGCGTTTCATTAAAGATTTTTCTAAGATTGCAAGGCCTTTGTGCAATCTCCTTGCCAAGGACATGGATTTTGTGTTTGATCAAAACTGTGAGAATGCTTTCAATGCTTTGAAAATGATGCTCACAATTGCCCCAATCATTATACCACCAGATTGGAGCTTGCCTTTTGAACTGATGTGTGACGCCTCAGATTATGCCGTTGGAGCTGTTTTGGGGCAGCGAGTTGATAAGAAGCCACATGCCATCTACTATGCTAGTAGAACCCTCAACGATTCCCAACTCAACTATTCCACCACAGAGAAGGAGTTATTAGCTGTCATATTTGTTTTAGAGAAGTTCAGATCTTATTTGATTACTAACAAGGTCATTGTTTACACTGATCATGCAGCATTGAAATTCTTGTTAGCTAAGAAGGATGCCAAGCCACGCCTCATTAGATGGATTCTTTTGTTGCAAGAGTTTGACTTGGAGATAAAAGATAAGAAAGGAAGTGAGAATGTGGTGGCTGATCACTTGAGTAGATTGGTGCATGCATCTAATGAAGAGGAGGATTCACTGCCATTGCGTGAAAGCTTCCCTGATGAGCAACTCTTCTCTGTTTGTGCTTTGAATTCTCTTAATCCATTGCCTTGGTTTGCTGATATTGTTAACTATTTGTGCACTAACGAACTCCCTACAGGATTATCTACATTCCAACGTGACAAGCTTAGGAAGCAAGCAAAATACTACTTTTGGGATGATCCATACCTATTCAAGCATTGTCCGGACCAAGTAATTCGAAGGTGTGTGCCTGAAGGTGATTTTAAGAGCATTCTAGAGTTTTGTCACTCCCATGCATGCGGAGGCCATTTTGGAGCAAAGAAGACTGCAAACAAAGTGCTACAATCAGGTTTCTTTTGGCCTAGCCTTTTTAAGGATGCTTATACGTTTTGTGCTTCATGTGATAGATGCCAACGGATGGGTAATTTGCATGCGAGAAATCAGATGCCTCTCACTAATATCTTAGTCATTGATATATTTGATGTTTGGGGAATTGATTTCATGGGCCCTTTTCCTACTTCTTATGGATTTGAATATATATTAGTTGTTGTCGATTATGTTTCCAAATGGGTGGAAGCCATTGCCACTAGAACTAATGATGCTAAGATTGTGATCAGTTTTCTCAAAGGAAATATTTTTACAAGGTTTGGCACACCAAGGGCAATCATTAGTGATGATGGCTCCCACTTTGTTAACCAAGCTTTTGCAGCACTCTTGAAGAAATATGGAATCACGCATAAGGTGGCAACACCCTATCATCCTCAAACTAGTGGGCAGGTTGAGATAAGCAATAGGGAGATTAAGCACATACTTGAGAAGACAGTGAACACCACAAGGAAGGACTGTTCCATGCGTTTGGATGATGCATTGTGGGCATATAGGACTGCTTATAAGACCCCCATAGGTATGTCTCCGTATAGACTTGTTTTTGGTAAACCTTGTCACTTACCAGTGGAGCTTGAGCACAGGGCTTATTGCGCGATCAAGGCATTCAATTTTGATATGAAAGCTGCTGGTGAAAAGAGGAGGCTTCAACTCAATGAGTTGGAGGAGTTGCGACATGAGGCGTATGAGAACGCTAAGCTTTATAAGGAGAAAACAAAGCAGTATCATGACAAGAAAATTCTCAGGAAGACGTTTGGGAAAGGACAGAAGGTTCTCTTATTCAATTCACGACTTAAGCTCTTCCCAGGTAAGCTTCGTTCTCGGTGGATTGGCCCTTTTGTTATTACTAATGTGTTTGATCATGGCGCAGTGGAAATTCAAAACATTAAGGATGGCAGCACCTTCAAGGTGAATGGACATCGGTTGAAACCTTACTTCGATGCCAACTTTGATGCCAAAATTGAGTCTCAAGCACTCAAGGAGCCTCCACCACTCTCTTGAAGCTCACCAAAGTTTGGACGTCCGGCTGAAGACATAAAACTTAGCGCTTCTTGGGAGGCAACCCAAGGTGATGAGGAGAAGATAGAACGTGCAAGGAGCTTGCTTGCGTCCTAATCGCTTCAAAGGGGAGTTGTTTTCTAAACTCTAACATTTGGTTATGTCTTTTCCTTATCTTCTTTCCTTCATTTATGAGGCATTGCTTGTTCTTACACTCTAACCATTGAGGACAATGTTTCATTTAAGTTTAGGGGGAAGGATTTAGTTATGTTGTCTTAAAATTGTCAAATTTTAAAATTTTTTAAGTCTGTCTAGTGTCTAAAAACACAAGATTTTGTGTGTTGTTTCGTTATCCTTCCAAACACCTATGATAAGACTTGGATTTAATTCTAATATGGTTTTGCAGAAATTGACAGTCATTGTTTAAGGTCTTTGTGTGGTTCTGAGTTAACTTTGTCTTGCATGCCATCCTTGCACTTATTGAGCACTTTGTCAAGTTAGTCCAATTTCTTGCTACTTGGAGACGTTATGCAATTCTACTTATCTCATGATCTTGGTTTCGTACTCTAGAACTTATTTGAATATCTCTTGAGACATTCTGTTGCCATACAATCCTTAGGAAGTGATTTAGGCCATGTTTGAACCTTTTGAGCCTTTCTAACCACCCTTCTACATGTATTCATCCCTAGTCAACCCATTTGAGCCTACGTTCAGCCTTTCTTTGTGTAAACCATGTTAAATCTTTGTTTCTTATCCTTACCTATTCTATGAGCAATTAAAGCTATCTTCAAAAGAGAGTCATAAAGAATGCAAGGTTTTTAGAGCAAAAGTGAATCAGTAGTGCTGTAACCCAAGTGTTGAAAAGAAATAAGTTTGGGGGTATTGGTAACTAATCAAAAGAGGTAATGAAGTGTGACCAATGTAGTCATGGCCCTAGGGTGTTATAAGGAGAAGATCATGGTGATCTAGGGTAAAGAGCCACAAAATTAGGCCAAATTAACACATTTGAAGGTGCTGAAATTATGTTGAGAATCTGCTCATGTATGTGTTCCTTGCTTGTTACAAAGTTCAATAATCTCTCATGCTTTTACCTATGCTTTAGTTGTGCTCAAAATGTTTTTATCCATATCCTCTCATTCATTCAACCACTACCCTAAGCCTCATTACAACCCTTGTAAAGTCCTTTTGATCCTTGGTATTGTATGGTATTCTGTGGAGAGCTGATATGATAATGTGCTTATGGGGTTCGAAATTCTTGATTGTGCTCTAAGTGTGTGCGCATGTACTTATTTGAGTTGCAGGTGTTGTTCTGATTTGGCATTCACACACTACACGTAAGGATGTCATTGTGAGCTTTGCTTACTCTTGAATCATGTGTGGAACTTAGATTGTGATTGTTGTGTTTCTTTGGAACCATATACTTTGGTGATTCTTTGAGGATATTATTTGGAAGGCTAGCTGCTTATTTTTTTGTTATATAAGTTGTAGTTTTATTTTGTTTTGCTCGAGGACTAGCAAAATCTAAGTTTGGGGGTATTTGATAAGTTCATAATTTCATACATTTGCATGCCTTCTCTACTTAGTGATTTTGTTTAGTTTCTCTTTATTTCGAGTCACTTACCTATGTTTGTGTGTTTTGTAGGTTAAGGCAGCAAGAGATCACATTTGATACAATCCATGCATGTTAAGGGCTTATTAGCACAAGAGGAATATAAGCTTAAAGACAGACCCAATTTGGGTCACACTCCTTGTCAGTCCAATATCGTGGGTCATCTTGCAGGTCTCATTTCAGCAACTTACACAACTCAGATGAGGGGATGTCCTTCATAGAAGTTGTTCAGATTGGTGTCTAGTATAACATATCCAAAATTCAGCCCAATTGAACATAACTGAAGTCCTTAGCCCGTCAAACACTGAAGCATACTCAGGAGGATTTTAATATGCAGCTGCCAGCTAATGAGCCTTGTGTTCCACACCTCCCTTGAGCCAAGTGCCTCACCTCAGTTGTACCTGACTTTAGACCAAACATGTTGAGCAAATTAGGGAGTCATTTCTGCATTGGAAGTCTCAAGGAGCAAAACAAGGCATGCTTAATTATGGGGAAACATGTTTGCACAAATCAAGGAACAGTTTCCAGGATTTCTGGTGGGCTGCCTACACCAGCCAATGGGAGGACGAATTTGAAGTCTATAAATAGAGAGTTGCAGCTCATTCACCAAAAAGATAGACACACACATTCACTCCATCCATTACTCTCACACACACATTCAGATTCACCACAAAGAGAGAAGAGAGCTAGCTGCAAAGGAGGGAGAGCTTGGAGCTGTCCTAGGAGTTGCTGCCACCAACTAGTTCTTCTATTCTCTTTATTCTATCTATGTATTTCTTATTTTCTGTATTCTTAGTTATGTGTAACTAATCCATTAGTTAGGGCTTATGATGAAGCCCTAGTCATGAATATTCAATGTTATGGATGATTTCATAGTTAATTGATTTCTTTGCTTTCATTGCCAAGTTGTTAATCTCCAGTTTATTATGTGCTTGATGTATGTTTTCTTGGAGTAGCTAACTAGGATTTTATGCATCTAGCACATGTTGGGAAGGGGTTTAGATTCACCAATTCTACTCTCCTTTCACAAGCAACACATGAATGGCCTAAGAATCATTCAAGGGGTTAATAACCATAAGTTGACTAGGACAGATACCATGTTCTAGGACTTGTGTGATTATCATATTCTCAGGGAACTTAATGACTCTTGTATGCTTTATTCTAAGTAGATACCATGCTTAGGTTGCATATTAGAGATCACGTGTTGTGTAGATACCAAGCACAATTACATGCCTTAGGAGAATCATGCATCCTGCACCTAGATACCATAGGCTTGTATGCGATAATCTATTGTTGATGAAGCTTGAGTCACTTTCTATGCATTCATAACTTGGATAGGAAAACTAGTGGTGGATTCCAAGGCTCTAACACTTCTCAATCATTGTTTCACAACTTGTTGATTGCTGCCATTGTTACTTTCCAGCACTTCCATTTCATTCTCTTGTTTCCATTTCAACAACAAAACCCCCCATTTCGAGTGCGTGTGTGGTGCTAGGATTCTGTTCTAGACCTTGCCATTTGTTAGTTAGTTTGTTTGTTTGTTTTTTGTTTTTCCAGCATTCTAAGTAGTTTAACTTGTAACCACGTTACCATTCTCCGTGGGATCGACCTCGTATTTACATAAGCTATACTATAAACGGTTCGTGCACTTGCGAGAATTAAAGTTGCTGTTTTTAATAACTCATTTTAGTTGTTAAGAATAGGCCCAACACATATTATGATGATGCCCAAGTTTTGGGCTCGATCGGAAATCAATAGGGTTAAGAAATTGGACAATGCAAGTTCACACGCAGTTCGTTCCTTATAGGAATGGTTGGTGTATTCCATAGTTCTAGCGATTGGATTTCACTCAAAACCCACGAAATGACACCTCCCACCATATTATGATGATGTCCAAGTTTTTGGCTCGATCGGAAATCCATCGGGGTAAGAAATTGGACAATTCAGGTTCAAAGGCAGTTCGTTCCTTATAGGAGTGGTTGGTGTATTCCGTAGTTCTAGCGATTGGATTTCATTGAGAACTCAACAAATGACTCCTCCCACCATATTATGATGATGCCCCAGTTTTCGGCTCGATCGGAAATCCATAGGTGTAAGAAATTGGACAATTCAGGTTCAAAGGCAGTTCGTTACTTATAAGAGTGGTTGGTGTATTCCGTGGGTCTAGTGACTGGATTTCACTCAAAACTCACCAAATGGCTCCTCCCACCATATTATGATGATGCCCAAGTTTTGGGCTCGATCAGGAAATCCATAGGTGTAAGAAATTGGACAATTCAAGTTCAAAGGCAGTTTGTTCTGAATTGGAGTGGTTGATGTATTCCGTAGTTCTTGCGCTTGGATTTCACTCAAAACTGACGAAATGACTCCTCCCACCATATTATGATGATGCCCAAGTTTTCGGCTCGATCGGAAATCCATAGGTGTAAGAAATTGGACAATTCAGGTTCAAAGGCAGTTCAGTTACTTATAAGAGTGGTTGGTGTATTCCGTGAGTTCTAGCGACTAGGATTTCACTCAACAGTCACCAAATGACTCCTCCCACCATATTATGACTGATGCCCAAGTTTTGGGCTCGAACGGAACTCAATTAGGTGTAAGAAATTGGAAAATTCAAGTTCAAAGGCAGTTCGTGCCTGATTGGAGTGGTTGATGTATTCCGTAGTTCTTGCGCTTGGATTTCACTCAAAACAGACGAAATGACTCCTCCCACCATATTATGATGATGCCCAAGTTTTCGGCTCGATCGGAAATCCATAGGTGTAAGAAATTGGACAATTCAGGTTCAAAGGCAGTTCGTTCCTTATAAGATTGGGTTGGTGTGTTTCCGGAGTTCTAGCGATAGGATTTCACTCAACAGTAACCAAATGACTCCTCCCACCATATTATGACGATGCCCAAGTTTTGGGCTCGAACGGAACTCAATAGGTGTACGAAATTTGAAAATTCAAGTTTAAAGGCAGTTCGTGCCTTATTGGAGTGGTTGGTACAGTTCGTAGTTCTAGCGACTAGGATTTCGCTCAAAAGTCACCAATTGACTCCTCCCAACATATTGTGTTGATTCCCAAGTTTTGGGCTCGATCAGAAATCAATAGGTGCACGAAATTGGACACTTCAAGTTCGAAGTCAGTTTGTTCCGAATTGGAGTGGTTGGTGTATTCCGTAGTTCTAGCAGATTGGATTTCACTCAAAACTCACCAAATGACTCCTCCCACCATATTATGATGATGCCCAAGTTTTGGGCTCGATCGGAAATCAATAGGTGTACGAAATTGGACAATTCAAGTTCAAAGGCATTTCGTGCCTTATTGGAGTGTTTGGTGTATTTCGTAGTTCTAGCGATTGGATTTCGCTCAAAACTCACCAAATGACTACTCCCACCATATTATGATGATGCCCAAGTTTTGGGCTCGATCGGAAATCAATAGGTGTACTAAATTGGACAATTCATGTTCAAAGGCAATTCGTGTCTTATTGAAGTAGTTGGTGTATTCCGTAGTTCTGGCGAATTGGATTTATCTCAAAACTAACCAAATGACTCTTCCCACCATATTATGACGATTCCCAAGTTTTGGGCTCGATCAGGAAATCAATTAGGTGTACGAAATTGGACACTTCAAGTTCAAAGGCAGTTTGTTCCAAATTGGAGTGGTTTTTTTATTCCGTAGTTCTAGCGATTGGATTTCACTCAAAACTCCCCACATGACTCCACCCACCATATTATGCTGATGCCCAGGTTTTTGGATCAATCGGAAATCAATAGTTGTACGAAATTGGACACTTCAAGTTCAAAGGCAGTTTGTTCCGAATTGGAGTGGTTGGTGTATTCCGTAGTTCTAGCAATTGGATTTCACTCAAAACTCCCCACATGACTCCTCCCACCATATTTTGATGATGCCTAGGTTTTGGGCTCAATCGGAAATCAATAGGTGTACGAAATTTTACACTTCAAGGTCATAGGCAGTTTGTTCCAAATTGGAGGGGTTTTTGTATTCCGTAGTTCTAGCGATTGGATTTCACTCAAAACTCCCCACATGACTCCTCCCACCATATTATGATGATGCCCAGGTTTTGGGCTCAATCGGAAATTAATAGGTGTACGAAATTGGACAACTCAAGTTCAAAGGCAGTTCGTGGCTTATTGGAGTGGTTGGTGTATTTCGTAGTTCTAGCGATTGGATTTCACTCAAAACTACACGAAATGACTCCTCCCAACACATTATGTTGAAGCCCAAGTTTTGGCCTCGATCGAAAATCAGTAGGTGCACGAAATTGAACACTTCAAGTTCAAAGGCTGTTTGTTCTGAATTGGAGTGGTTGATGTATTCCGCAGTTCTAGCGATTGGATTTCAATCAAAACTAACTAAATGACTCCTCCCACCATATTACGACGATTCCCAAGTTTTGGGCTCGATCGGAAATCAATAGGTGTACGAAATTGGACACTTCAAGTTGAAAGGCTGTTTGTTCCGAATTGGAGTGGTTGGTGTATTCCGTAGTTCTAGCGATTGGATTTCACTCATAACTCACCAAATGACTCCTCCCACCGTAATATGATGATGCCGAAGTTTTGGGCTCGATCGGAAATCAATAGGTGTACAAAATTGGACACTTCAAGTTCAAGGTCAGTTTGTTCCGAATTGGAGTGGTTGGTGTATTCCGTAGTTCTAGCGAAGGGATTTCACTCAAAGCTAAGCAAATGACTCCTCCCACCATATTATGATGATGCCCAAGTTTTGGGCTCGATCAGGAAATCAATAGGTGTACGAAATTGGACACTTCAAGTTGAAAGGCAGATTTTTCCAAATTGGAGTGGTTGGTGTATTCCGTTGTTCTAGCGATTGGATTTCACTTAAAACTCTCCACATGACTCCTCCCACCATATTATGATGATGCCCAGGTTTTGGGCTCGATTGGAAATGAATAGGTGTACGAAAATTGGACACTTCAAGTTCAAAGGCAGTTTGTCCCCAATTGGAGTGGTTACTGTATTCCATAGTTCTAGCGATTGGATTTCCCTCAAATTCACCACATGACTCCTCCCACCATATTATGATGATGCCCAAGTTTTGGCCTCGATCGGAAATCAATTGGTGCACGGAATTGAACACTTCAAGATTCAAAGGCATGTTTGTTCCGAATTGGAGTGGTTGGATGTATTCCGTAGTTCTAGCGATTGGATTTCACTCAAAACTAAGCCAAATGACTCCTCCCACCATATTATGACTGATGCCCAAGTTTTGGGCTCGATCGGAAATCAATAGGTGTACGAAATTGGACACTTCAAGTTCAAAGGCAGTTTGTCCCCAATTGGAGTGGTTGGTGTATTTCGTAGTTCTAGCGATTGGATTTCACTCAAAACACACGAAATGACTCCTCCCAACATATTATGTTGATGCCCAAGTTTTGGCCTCGATCGAAAATCAATAGGTGCACGAAATTGAACACTTCAAGTTCAAAGGCTGTTTGTTCTGAATTGGAGTGGTTGATGTATTCCGTAGTTCTAGCGATTGGATTTCACTCAAAACTAACCAAATGACTCCTCCCACCATATTACGACGATTCCCAAGTTTTGGGCTCGATCGGAAATCAATAGGTGTACGAAATTGGACACTTCAAGTTCAAAGGCAGTTTGTTCCGAATTGGAGTGGTTGGTATATTCCGTTGTTCTAGCGATTGGATTTCACACAAAACTCCCCACATGACTCCTCGCACCATATTATGATGATGCCCAGGTTTTGGGCTCAATCGAAAATCAATAGGTGTATGAAATTGGACACTTCAAGTTCATAGGCAGTTTGTTCCAAATTGGAGGGGTTTTTGTATTCCGTAGTTCTAGCGATTGGATTTCACTCAAAACTCCCCCACATGACTCCTCCCACCATATTATGATGATGCCCAGGTTTTGGGCTCGAATCGGAAATCAATAGGTGTACGAAATTGGACACTTCAAGTTCAAGTAAGGCAGTTTGTTCCGAATTGGAGTGGTTGGTGTATTTCGTAGTTCTAGCGATTGGATTTCACTCAAAACTCAACAAATGACTCCGTCCCACCATATTATAATGATGCCCAAGTTTTGGGCTCGATCGGAAATCAATAGGTGTACGAAATTGGACACTTCAAGTTCAAAGGCAATGTGTTCCGAATTGGAGTGGTTGGTGTATTCCGTAGTTCTAGCGATTGGATTTCACTCAAAACTCACTAAATGACTCCTCCCACCATATTATGATGATGCCCAAGTTTTGGGCTCGATCGGAAATCAATAGGTGTACGAAATTGGACACTTCAAGTTCGAAGGCAGTTTGTTCCGAATTGGAGTGGTTAGTGTATTCGTAGTTCTAGCGATTGGATTTCACTCAAAACTCACCAAATGACTCCTCCCACCATATTATGATGATGCCCAAGTTTTGGGCTCGATCGGAAATCAATAGGTGTACGAAATTGGACACTTCAAGTTCGAAGGCAGTTTGTTCCGAATTGGAGTGGTTGGTGTATTCCATAGTTCTAGCGATTGGATTTCACTCAAAACTCACCACATGACTCCTCCCACCATATTATGATGATGCCCAAGTTTTGGGCTCGATCGGAAATCAATAGGTGTACGAAATTGGACACTTCAAGTTCAAAGGCAGTTTGTCCGAATTGGAGTGGTTGGTGTATTTCGTATTTCTTAGCGTTTGGATTTCACTCAAAACTCTCCACATGACTCCTCCCACCATATTATGATGATGCCCAAGTTTTGGGCTCGATCTGAAATCAATAGGTGTACAAAATTGGACAATTCAAGTTCAAAGGCAGTTCGTGTCTTATTGATGTGGTTGGTACATTTCGTAGTTCTTGCGATTCGATTTCACTCAAAACACACCAAATGACTCCTTCCAACATCTTATGATGATTCCCAAGTTTTGGGCTAGATCGGAAATCAGTAGGTGTACGAAATTGGACACTTCAAGTTGAAAGGCAGTTTGTTCCGAATTCGAGTGGTTGGTGTATTCCGTAGTTCTAGCGATTGGATTTCACTCAAAACTCATCAAATGACTCCTCCCACCATATTATGATGATGCCCAAGTTTTGGGCTCGATCGGAAATCAATAAGTGTACGAAACTAGACAATTCAAGTTCAAAGGCAGTTCGTGCCTTTTTGGAGTGGTTGGTGTATTCCGTAGTTCTAGCGATTGGATTTTCACTCAAAACTCACCAAATGACTCCTCCCACCATATTATGATGATGCCCAAGTTTTGGGCTACGATCGGAAATCAATAGGTGTACGAAATTGGACACTTCAAGTTCAAAGGCAGTTTGTTCCGAATTGGAGTGGTTGGTGTATTCCGTAGTTCTAGCGATTGGATTTCACTCAAAACTCATCCAAATGACTCCTCCCACCATATTATGATGATGCCCAAGTTTTGGGCTCGATCAGAAATCAATAGGTGTACGAAATTGGACACTTCAAGTTCAAAGGCAGTTTGTTCCGAATTGGAGTGGTTGGTGTATTCCGTAGTTCTAGCGATTGGATTTCACTCAAAACTCATCCACATGACTCCTCCCACCATATTATGATGATGCCCAAGTTTTGGGCTCGATCGGAAATCAATAGGTGTACGAAATTGGACAATTCAAGTTCAAAGGCAGTTCGTGCCTAATTGGAGTGGTTGGTGTATTCCGTAGTTCTAGCGATTGGATTTCACTCAAAAGTCACCAAATGACTACTCCCACCATATTATGACTGATGCCCAAGTTTTGCGCTCGATCGGAAATCAATAGGTGTATGCAATTGGACAATTCAAGTTCAAAGGCAGTTCGTGCCTTATTGGAGTGGTTGGTGTATTCCGTAGTTCTAGCGATTGGATTTCACTCAAAACTCACCAAATGACTCCTCCCACCATATTATGATGATGCCCAAGTTTTGGGCTCGATCGGAAATCAATAGGTGTACGAAATTGGACACTTCAAGTTCAAAGGCAGTTTGTTCCGAATTGGAGTGGTTGGTGTATTCGTAGTTCTAGCGATTGGATTTCACTCAAAACTCTCCACATGACTCCTCCCACCATATTATGATGATGCCCAAGTTTTGGGCTCGATCGGAAATCAATAGGTGTACGAAATTGGACACTTCAAGTTCAAAGGCAGTTCGTGCCTGTATTGGAGTGGTTGGTGTATTCCGTAGTTCTAGCAATTGGATTTCACTCAAAACTCACCAAATGACTCCTCCCAACCATATTATGATGATGCCCAAGTTTTGGGCTCGATCGGAAATCAATAGGTGTACGAAATTGGACAATTCAAGTTCAAAGGCAGTTTGTTCCGAATTGGAGTGGTTGGTGTATTCCGTAGTTCTAGCGATTGGATTTCACTCAAAACTCACCACATGACTCCTCCCACCATATTATGATGATGCCCAAGTTTTGGGCTCGATCGGAAATCAATAGGTGTACGAAATTGGACAATTCAAGTTCAAAGGCAGTTCGTGCCTTAATTGGAGTGGTTGGTGTATTTCCGTAGTTCTAGCGATTGGATTTCACTCAAAACTCACCAAGTGACTCCTCCCAACATATTATGATGATGCCCAAGTTTTGGGCTCGATCGGAAATCAATAGGTGTACGAAATTGGACACTTCAAGTTCAAAGGCAGTTCGTTCCTAATTGGAGTGGTTGGTGTATTCCGTAGTTCTAGCGATTGGATTTCACTCAAACATCATCAAATGACTCCATCCCAACATATTATGATAATGCCCATGTTTTGGGCTCGATCGGAAATCAATAGGTGTACTGAAATTGGATACTTCAAGTTCAAAGGCAGTTTGTTCCGAATTGGAGTGGTTGGTGTATTTCGTAGTTCTAGCGATTGGATTTCACTCAAAACTCTCCACATTGTCCCTCCCACCATATTATGAGGATGCCCAAGTTTTGGGCTCGATCGGAAATCACTAGGTGTACGAAATTGGACAATTCAAGTTCAAAGGCAATTTGTCCCGAATTGGAGTGGTTGGTGTATTCCGTAGTTCTAGGGATTGGATTTCACTCAAAACTCACCACATGACTCCTCCCACCATATTATGATGATGCCCAAGTTTTGGGCTCGATCGGAAATCAATAGTTGTACGAAATTGGACACTTCTAGTTCGAAGGCAGTTTGTTCCGAATTGGAGTGGTTGGTGTATTCCGTAGTTCTAGCGATTGGATTTCACTCAAACCTAATCAAATGACTCCTCCCAACATATTATGATGATGCCCAAGTTTTGGGCTCGATCGGAAATCAATAGGTGTACGAAATTGGACAATTCAAGTTCCAAGGCAGTTCGTGCCTTATTGAAGTGGTTGGTACATTTCATAGTTCTAGCGATTGGATTTCACTCAAGACTCACCAAATGACTCCTCCCAACATACTACGATGATTCCCAAGTTTTGGGCTCGATCGGAAATCAATAGGTGTACGAAATTAGACACATCAAGTTCAGAGGAATTTTGTTCCGAATTGGAGTGGTTGGTGTATTCTGTAGTTCTAGCGATTGGATTTCCCTCAGAACCCACCACATGACTCCTCCCACCATATTATGATGATGCCCAAGTTTTGGGCTCGATCGGAAATCAATAGGTGTACGAAAGTGGACAATTCCATTTCAAAGGCAATTCATGCCTTATTGGAGTGGTTGGTGTATTTCGTAGTTCTAGCGATTGGATTTCACCCAAAACCCACCAAATGACTCCTCCCAACATACTATGATGATGCCCAAGTTTTGGGCTGGATCGGAAATCAATAGGTGTACGAAATTGGACAATTCAAGTTCAAAGGCAGTTTATTCCGAATTGGAGTGGTTGGTGTATTCCGTAGTACTATCTATTGGATTTCACTCAAAACTTACCACACGACTCCTCCCAACTTATTCTGATGATGCCCAAGTTTGGGCTCGATCCGAAATCAATAGGTGTACGAAATTGGACAATTGAAGTTCAAAGGCAGTTTGTTTCGAATTGGAGTGGTTGGTGTATTCCGTAGTTCTAGCGATTGGATTTCAGTCAAAACTCACCACATGACTCCTCCCACCATATTATGATGATGCCCAAGTTTTGGGCTCGATCGGAAATCAATAGGTGTACGAAATTGGACAATTCAAGTTCAACGGCAGTTCGGGCCTTATTGGAGTGATTGGTGTATTCCGTAGTTCTAGCGATTGGATTTACTCAAAACTCACCAAATGACTCCTCCCACCATATTATGATGATACCCAAGTTTTGGGCTCGATCGGAAATCAACAGGTGTACGAAATCGGACACTTCAAGTTCTAAGGCTGTTTGTGCCTTATTGTAGTGGTTGGTGTATTCCATAGTTCTAGCGATTGGATTTCACTCAGAACTCACCAAATGACTCCTGCCACCATTTTATGATGATGCCCAAGTTTTGGGCTCGATCGGAAATCAATAGGTGTACGAAATTGGACACTTAAAGTTCAAAGGCAGTTTGTTCCGAATTGGAGAGGTTGGGGTATTCCGTGGTTCTAGCGATTGGATTTCACTCAAAACTCACCAAATGACTCCTCCCACCATTTTATGATGATGACCAAGTTTTGGCCTCGATCGGAAATCAACAGGTGTACGAAATTGGACAATTCAAGTTCAAAGGCAGTTCGTGCCTTATTGGAGTGGTTGGTGTATTCCGTAGTTCTAGCGATGGGATTTCATGATCGGTTCATAATTGTATATCATTTTGTACCCTTCTAGCTTATGATTTGGTTATGTTATTGAGTTAAACTTGTGCTTTTAATTCATTTTCTGTTTTGATAAGTCCATAATTTCATACACTTGCATGCCTTCTTTACTTAGTGATTTTGCTTAGTTTCTCTTTATTTTTGAGTCACTTAGCTTTGTTTGTGTGTTTTGTAGGTTAAGATAGCAAGAGATAACATTTGATGCAATCCATGCATGTTATGGGCTGATGGCATATGAGGAATATGAGCTTAAAGACAAACACATTTTGGCTACAACCCCCTGCCAGCCCAGTTTCGTAGGTCAACTTCTTGGCCTTGGATCAGCATGCTATGGGGCTCGAATGAGGTGAAGATCTTCATGAAACTTGTTCCAATGGGTGTCTACTACAACATATCCAAATTTCAGCCCAATTGGACATTTGTGGAGAGCTCAGCCCGTCCAACACCCAACCTTGCTCAGCAGGATTTGCAGCTGCCAGCTTGGAGCCATGTGCCTCCTTTTAGCCATGTGCCTCACCCCAGCTGCAACTGACTTTGTAGCCAACATAATGAGTGAAGTTGGGAGGCTTTCCAGCTATCAAATTCAGAAGGAGCAAGTTGGTACATGTTGGAGTTATTAAAGAAAGCATGTGCATGTAAAGCAAAGAGAAAGGAGAGAGAGAAGAATGAGGAATGATGAGAGGCATCTTTGCTTCAGCCTTTGAACATGGGAATTGAATTGGCAGATCACTTTGGAGCTGGAGATCAGCTTTTGAGCTATTAAAGAGAAGCATGTGCATGCATGTAAAGCAAAAAGAAAGAAAAGAAATGAAATGAAGTCAATTCCAGTCTCTGTTCGGCAGCCAACTTTCGAGGTCCAAAACGCACACTTCTACTGCTCCGATAGGAATACTTTCTTCATAGAAGTTGTTCCAATGGGTGTCTAGTATAACATATCCAAATTTCAGCCCCATTGGATACGTTTTGAGACCTATGGCCTTCCTACACCAAGCCTGGTTCAGAAAACTCGTTTTTCCAGCAACCAAAAAGCAACCACATGGGTTGGCAGCAAAAGGCAATCACATGGGTTGGCAGCAAAACTGATCACCTTTGAACCCATGTGAAGAATCTTCAGGTGCAGCAGCAAAAGATGAAGGATGGTGTGGGAATCCATCATGTTGTTCCTCCCTCTTAGCCCTATAAATAGAGAAGCCTTCAAGCTTCAAAACACACCCCAAGGGGGGGAGCTCTCAAACACTTCTCTAGAGCTCCCTTCCCTTCTCTCCCTCAAATTCTCTTAGTTTCCTTTCAAGTTTTCAATTGTTGTAATAAAATGAGTTTACTGAATTTTTCTTCAAGTTTTCAAGTTCTTCTTTAATTTTATTTGTAATGTACATTCTTTCTTAAGTATTCAAGTTTAATTAGTTTCCAAGTTTCAATTATGGTTTTTGTTCTTATTCATTATGCTTATAAGTTAATATGCTAGTTTGAATGATTGATCACCATTTAGGTTTGCATGTTAGCTATCTTGGTTTGAATTAAGAGTAGACACCATGCTTTAATTCGAATTGAACTATGAATAGGAAGAGTATGTATGGACATTCGACAACAGGGATTAGATACATGCTTGGTTGTTTAAATTGTTCTTCTATGCTTAATGGGTTCCTAATGCTTAGTTTTAGGTTAGACAACAAATGATCAAATTAGGGAATTAGGAACACAAGGTTAGAACCAGACACCATGGCCTAATCATACTTTAGCTAGAATCAATCCGTTAATCTAATTGAACTTGGGAACTTATTTGCTTGAGTTATTTCCTTCTTTTCTTGTTTTATTTATTTTCTTTTCCATTTCTGTTTTTTGTAGGGAAATGAATTGGATCATTCAATCACCAATCCTCGTGGGATCGACCTCGCACTTACATATGCTATACTACCGAACGGCTCGTGCACTTGCGAGTATCACAAGTTGAGGATGCAGCTGAATCTATTTTGATGAAGTGAATTCGACACAACAAGTTTTTGGCGCCGTTGCCGGGGATTGGCAACATAGTTTGGTTCTATTTCTTTTCCCTACTTGTTTTATTTTTATTTTTCATTTTCATGTTTTTCTAGACAATTTCTTGTTTTAAAGTTAATGGCGTTAATGGACAAATTGTGTTTGTAGTCCAACGGACAAGGACAATTGCTTAACAAGCAAGAGAACTGGGTTTAAGTCCCAGCTTACACAACCCATTGGTGCTTGTTGCTTTGAAGCATGGAATTGGATGTGTGTTGATTTTTCTTTTTATTTATAATGTTTAAAGTCTACTTAGTTCTCTATTGTTCATTCCTAATCCTTTTAATTCAATTTCAAGTTTGTGTGTTGGTTTTAGCAATTTATGATAGCTTAATAAAAATGGAGAGAGATGGCAACCTCAATCATATGAATGGGAAGCGTGGAGTAGTGGGAGAAGTCGCGACCTCCAAGTGCATCCATGCTAGACCTAATCGCTTCAAGGGGAAGCATTTCAATCCTTTCTCTTCTTTGAATTCTGTTTATTTATGTTATTGTTTTTGCCTTTTGGTCCGCGTTGGGTTCTTTGTTTTTCTGTACTGAATCCAACCATATAAAAAAACGTGAAATTTGGACTTGCGGTTGGAAAGTTATAGCCTAAAAACTGAACACAGGTCGAAGCTGAAAAACAGAGAAACGATTCTGTCCAAAGGGTGATAAATAGGTGATAGAAAGTGCTGTTTGTGTTTTTCTTTGGTTTCTTGGTTTGTTTCTTTTAGTACAACAATTTATTTCGTTTGTTTGAGTTTGTTTAGAGTACTTAGTTCATTTTCGTTTATGATTTGTAGTTTCATTTTATCTTAATTTGTTTTTGTTTCTTTTTATAAAAAAAAATAAAAAAAATAAAAATAAAAATAAAAAATTTAAAAAGTAAAGATTTTTCATATAAGCTAACTTATGGTAACTCCAGTGAGCACCTTCGTCAATACAGTGTCTAGGAGTTCTATAGGCGACACCTTCGGTGTCTAAGAAGTTTGGGTTTTAAGCGGGACCATTGTGACCCCTCCAACCTTCCCGGATCCCCTGGCTGTGTTTTCTGAGGCCCTTAACTGGTCATCCGTGAGTTGCTTGTATATTCGTGTGTTTTTAAATTAAGTTTATTTTTTTATTTTCTTTGTTTTCTTTTCTGTTGAGTCTTTGTTTTTGATTTGTTTTTGTTTTTGTTTTGTTAAGTTAGTTTATGTATTTATTTACGTGGTATGGTTAGTTAGTTTATTTCTGAGTGTTAAAACACATTTTTATTTTATTTCACACGCTGCATTAAAAAAAATAAATAAAAACAAAAACAAAAAACAAAAACAATTTAAAAAAAAAAAAAAAAAAAAAAACAACAACATCATCATCATCATCTTTTTCTTCATCATCTTCTTCATCATCCTCATCTTCATCTTCATCATGGCTTGCCTCTATTTTCTCGCACTTGTAGAATCTGCAGCAGCTCTACATGGTCCTCATTCTTTCTCTGCAGTGCTTCCACATGCTGAGTGGCACAGTAGAGCCGCTTCTGCAAGTCCGCCACCATAGCCTTCAAGGAAGCCACTTCCTCGCTCAGAGTGGCACACTCCCGTGTCCTCGCCAGTAGTCGCATGCCCAGATTGGTAGACGAGACCGCCTGGAGCACAGTGAGATCGTGGGACTCATCCACCGCCATCTTGTCAGACCTACGTGCCACGTGCAGATGATCTGCCGGAGTGAGTTTACTGCCAATCAATGTTCCCATCAGCACTGATCTGTTCGGCATTGCCTCAGAAAGGTTCGGTATTGCCTCAGCAAAGTTTGAGGCCGTGCCGTGATGATATGTAGAGTTTGGGAAGACAGTGTTTGGACGAGCCCTTTTCTTGGCATTCGGAGGTGCAAGGGATAGTTCAAGGTTGAGATCATCAAGGTGAGTGCATGAGGATGCCATTTTTTTTGTTTCTGGATTTTTTGATGTTTTTCCTTGAGTTTGCAGGAAGAAATGCTGGGTATCATCCGCTTGCAAAGGCGTGGTTTAAATAGGCATATGCTGATGAGAGAGCGCCAACACCATTTCGGATTTCCCGGGCATGCTCGACCTAATCGCTTCAAGGGGGAGCACCTTTACTTTCACTTTACTTTTCTTTTTTCCGTGTTTTCTGGTGTTTTATTGTTTTGCCCGTTACTTTCATTTTCTAGAGCTTTGTGTTTTTGTCTTTCCCTTTCGGCTATCTTCTTTATTTTATTTTAGTTAGGGAACTGCGCTTTCTTTTCCGTTTGTCGTCTTCGTTTGATTTAAGTTTGGGAAGTGTGCTTTTGTTTTCCGTTTTCTTTTTCCTTCAGCAAATTTACTCTTTTATTTCCGAAAAACAAAAACAAAAACAACAAAATAACTTGAACACAACAATTAGCAGTAGAAATCATTTCTTCTCAGTGGTTGGTGTCTCGACCATTGGAGCTTTGAGTTTGGCCCTCTGGCTGTCCTCTTCCTGGGCTTCACGCACAGCCTCTTGGAGCTCACCACTTGAGCTCCCAAAGATCGCACTCTTAGCTTGAGCGTAACTTCTCTCGCGATCTGCTTGCTTGCGTTTACCCGGTCGGTCCTAGGTCCTCCAGCTGCTTTCGCAAGTCGCGAGAGTACAACTCTACCATCTTTGATAGGTTTTTATTCTCGTCCCGCAATACTTCAAGCTGGTGTCGATTCACCTCCACTATCCTTGCCCTCTCCCTTTTCAAGCTTTTTATAGCAGTCTGGCACTCTTCAACCATACTTCGCTCCGCCGCCAACTGACTTTTCAGCACCTCTACCTCATGGGACTTCGCAAGTAGGCGATGACCCAAACTTGCAACACATGCTGCACTCTGCACGCTCAGTGCCATGGCATCACTAGCGACCCGATTGTCATCCCTTGTCCCGAACACGCGTATATCTTTAGGAGTCACTAGATTTCTGCCCACTCCAATGGCAACATCGTTGTCCAGGAGTATTGAGTCAGTTACTGTCACAGGCCCCCGTGTGGAGGCAAAGTAGGGCATCCATACTGGTGCCGTTGCTTGGCCCCGTGTCTGAGTCGGTGGAGCTAGGTTGAGATCCAACGAAAATGGGTAGTTAGAGGCCATTTGATTTCTCACTCGTTTTTCTTCTTTCCTTCTTTTCTCTTTTCTGTGTATTTCTGAGTTTGTATTTTGTTTTACCCTTTCATTTTACCTTTTATAGACTTAGTCTGCTAAACCTAGCCGTTACGGTTCTGAGTTCTGTGCGGCCCTTACGGCCACCCGTTTCCCAACCCCCCTTAATTGCATTATCACCTTTCACCACCTTCAAAGTGAAAAAGTCGTCCCGCTTCACCCAAGAGGCCAATAATTCAGGCTTGGGGGATGTGAAAGCAGCCTCTGCGCGCCGACACGTCCCTCACTCCTTTTGCCTGTCACTTCCTAGGAACCGAGGTAGCAGGGACCACACTCTTTCTTTTCATAAATCCCGCCTTCGCACTCCCATTTCACGTTTCATTAAATTAAAAAATAAAAATAAAAATAATAACAAACGTGTGGGCTTCGGATTTCTTTGTGGGTCGGGTTTTCACCGTTGTTAGGTTTCAAAGTGTGTTAACTTCTTTTGGGTTGGGCTTTCAATCGTTTGGGTTTTGGTTTGTGTAAGACTGTTTGTTTAGGGTTTTCTGTTTCGAGTGTTTTACTGTTTTGTTTTGTTTTTATATTTGTTTGTTGTTTTGTAATTTTTACTTTATAATTATTTTATTTTTGTATTTTAATTCTCGTGTTTTTTGTGGTTTATATTTACTTTAGTACCTTTCATTTCTTGTTACGACATTGCTTGTTCCTAATTTTTAAACATTGAGGACAATGCTCATTTCTAGGTTTGGGGGTATTGGAGTTTAGCAAGTAAATTTGGTTTTTCTTAAATCTTTTTATAAAAAAAAAAAAAAAAAAAAAAAAAGCATTTTATTTCTTGCTTATTTTTATTTTTATTTTATTTTGTTTAAGTCTTGCTTTTATTTTTATTTTATTTTATTTTGATTTTGATTTTATTCACTTTCCGAACACATTTGATGAGATTGTGATAAATGTTTGCATGACTTAAATGAAAATTGAATTTTATTTATTTTTTTTTTATTTTATTTATTTTTTTTCTTGTAAATTTTTATTGTTTAAAAAAAAAAATAATAATTAATTTGGCATCGTTCTAGCATGATATGTTTGAAACCTTCTTTGCACTTGCCGTTTGTTTCATAATTTTCCAATTAAAGGATTTGCATGACCCAAAGAATTGTATCAAGCATAAATTAGACTGATATAACCATATAATGTGAGCTTTTGAGCCTTGTGCTTCATTTCATGAGTGTTATACACATACTCTTATTTTCTTGTCATCAAAGTTGTTGTTTGATCTCATTATTCATTGATTTGGTTGAACACTTAAAAGTCATTCATTCTTGTGCAATTTGATTTCATGACATTTAAGAAATGATATTAGGCCCTCTTTGGATCGTTTGTGCCTTTCAAGCTAACCTTATGCATGCTTAAGCATGATTTTCCATTGTTAACCATTTTGAGCCTACATGTAAACCTTTTCTTTCATTTTACCAATTGCAATTCCTAGCTTTAGCCCGAAAAACAAGAATTTACCTTTCTAAGGAACTCATGAGCTTTAATTTAAATGTGTTTTTCATGCTAAGTTTGGGAAGGGATATTACATTTCGAAAAAAAAAAAAAAAAAAAAAAAAAAAAAAGAAGAAAAAAAAAAAAAAAAAAAGAAAGAGAACTTCACTCAATTGGTGAAAGAAAAGAAAAGAAAAAAAAAAAGTTGTGATTAAATGGTAGTTGAATGAAATTTCATTTTTGGGTCTCATTGGTGTTTGGAAAGGAGTTTAAATCATTGTAAATGAAGGTATAAGGAGTTTTGATCATGTAAAAGAAAAATTCTCATTGTGATGATTCGAAGTCTTGTAAACAATTGTTTTATGCTCTTATATTTTGAGTTCCTTGGACTTTGTTTTATCCATACCTTTCATTTCTTACTCACCTTACACCCTTGGCCCCATAACAACCTATAATAAAGACCTAAATTGATCTTAAATGTCATATGGTTGAATTGCATGCATTTTCTTACTTTTAAGTGTTTGGCATCCTTCTTGAGATCATATTAATGCAAGTTCTTCATCTTCCTATTTTGAGTTAAGTCCCTTATGGTTTAACTCTAATCTCTTGTTTATAACTGAGTGTTGCATTGTAGCCCTCTTCTGAGTGATTCATTTGTGAGAGGACAACTTTGGTGAGATTTGAAGTTGTATTTGTGTTTGGTATGATTTTTGAAATTGTGTGAAAACTAAGATTGGGGAATTTGTTGCATTTGGCTATCACACTACTACACTTTGAGCATGTTGTGTTTTGAACTTTGCCACCTTGTAAATAATGTCCAAAATTGAGTTTTTATTGTTAAAACTTTTGAGTCATGTGCATGAGTCATTTCTTTTTAAAAAAATGTTCGGAATGATTGTTTTGAGTTTTTTTTTTTTTAATTATTTTTTTATTTTATTTTATTTTTGTTTTGTTTTTGTAATTATTTTTATTTTGGTTTTTGTGTTTCTTTTATTTTGCTTAAGGACTAACTAATCTAATAAGTTTTCTAACTACTTTGTTTTGTAGAGTTAGTAAAACGTTTGTGGGTATCGTTTCTGTTAAACCCTCAGGAGACACAACTCCTCCTACTAGGGATGCCTAGAGGTTTAAAGGCTTGTTGCATACGCACAATGCAATCGAGTTACCTACGAAAGTGGTCTAGTTAACTTCTTGTTTTGCTTTTAACTTTGTTTTGTGTTGTTTTGCTCGAGGACTAGCAAAATCTAGGTTTGGGGGTATTTGATCGGTTCATAATTGTATATCATTTTGTACCCTTCTAGCTTATGATTTGGTTATGTTATTGAGTTAAACTTGTGCTTTTAATTCATTTTCTGTTTTGATAAGTCCATAATTTCATACACTTGCATGCCTTCTTTACTTAGTGATTTTGCTTAGTTTCTCTTTATTTTTGAGTCACTTAG
The DNA here is from genome assembly GCA_020521455.1 of Prunus kanzakura. Taxonomy (NCBI): domain Eukaryota; kingdom Viridiplantae; phylum Streptophyta; class Magnoliopsida; order Rosales; family Rosaceae; genus Prunus; species Prunus kanzakura. The sequence goes on from BPUM01000512.1 coordinate 34,608, forward strand.
CTTTGTTTGTGTGTTTTGTAGGTTAAGATAGCAAGAGATAACATTTGATGCAATCCATGCATGTTATGGGCTGATGGCATATGAGGAATATGAGCTTAAAGACAAACACATTTTGGCTACAACCCCCTGCCAGCCCAGTTTCGTAGGTCAACTTCTTGGCCTTGGATCAGCATGCTATGGGGCTCGAATGAGGTGAAGATCTTCATGAAACTTGTTCCAATGGGTGTCTACTACAACATATCCAAATTTCAGCCCAATTGGACATTTGTGGAGAGCTCAGCCCGTCCAACACCCAACCTTGCTCAGCAGGATTTGCAGCTGCCAGCTTGGAGCCATGTGCCTCCTTTTAGCCATGTGCCTCACCCCAGCTGCAACTGACTTTGTAGCCAACATAATGAGTGAAGTTGGGAGGCTTTCCAGCTATCAAATTCAGAAGGAGCAAGTTGGTACATGTTGGAGTTATTAAAGAAAGCATGTGCATGTAAAGCAAAGAGAAAGGAGAGAGAGAAGAATGAGGAATGATGAGAGGCATCTTTGCTTCAGCCTTTGAACATGGGAATTGAATTGGCAGATCACTTTGGAGCTGGAGATCAGCTTTTGAGCTATTAAAGAGAAGCATGTGCATGCATGTAAAGCAAAAAGAAAGAAAAGAAATGAAATGAAGTCAATTCCAGTCTCTGTTCGGCAGCCAACTTTCGAGGTCCAAAACGCACACTTCTACTGCTCCGATAGGAATACTTTCTTCATAGAAGTTGTTCCAATGGGTGTCTAGTATAACATATCCAAATTTCAGCCCCATTGGATACGTTTTGAGACCTATGGCCTTCCTACACCAAGCCTGGTTCAGAAAACTCGTTTTTCCAGCAACCAAAAGCAACCACATGGGTTGGCAGCAAAAGGCAATCACATGGGTTGGCAGCAAAACTGATCACCTTTGAACCCATGTGAAGAATCTTCAGGTGCAGCAGCAAAAGATGAAGGATGGTGTGGGAATCCATCATGTTGTTCCTCCCTCTTAGCCTTATAAATAGAGAAGCCTTCAAGCTTCAAAACACACCCCAAGGGGGGGAGCTCTCAAACACTTCTCTAGAGCTCCCTTCCCTTCTCTCCCTCAAATTCTCTTAGTTTCCTTTCAAGTTTTCAATTGTTGTAATAAAATGAGTTTACTGAATTTTTCTTCAAGTTTTCAAGTTCTTCTTTAATTTTATTTGTAATGTACATTCTTTCTTAAGTATTCAAGTTTAATTAGTTTCCAAGTTTCAATTATGGTTTTTGTTCTTATTCATTATGCTTATAAGTTAATATGCTAGTTTGAATGATTGATCACCATTTAGGTTTGCATGTTAGCTATCTTGGTTTGAATTAAGAGTAGACACCATGCTTTAATTCGAATTGAACTATGAATAGGAAGAGTATGTATGGACATTCGACAACAGGGATTAGATACATGCTTGGTTGTTTAAATTGTTCTTCTATGCTTAATGGGTTCCTAATGCTTAGTTTTAGGTTAGACAACAAATGATCAAATTAGGGAATTAGGAACACAAGGTTAGAACCAGACACCATGGCCTAATCATACTTTAGCTAGAATCAATCCGTTAATCTAATTGAACTTGGGAACTTATTTGCTTGAGTTATTTCCTTTCTTTTCTTGTTTTATTTATTTTCTTTTCCATTTCTGTTTTTTGTAGGGAAATGAATTGGATCATTCAATCACCAATCCTCGTGGGATCGACCTCGCACTTACATATGCTATACTACCGAACGGCTCGTGCACTTGCGAGTATCACAAGTTGAGGATGCAGCTGAATCTATTTTGATGAAGTGAATTCGACACAACATTTCACTCAAAACTCAACAAATGACTCCTGCCACCATTTTATGATTGATGCCCAAGTTTTGGGCTCGAACGGAAATCAACAGGTGTACGAAATTGGACACTTCAAGTTCAAAGGCAGTGTGTTCCGAATTGGAGTGGTTGGTATATTCCGTAGTTCTAGCGATTGGATTTCACTCAAAACTCTCCACATGACTCCTCCCACATATTATGATGATGCCCAAGTTTTGGGCTCGATCTGAAATCAATAGGTGTACGAAATTGGACAATTCAAGTTCAAAGGCAGTTTGTTCCGAATTGGAGTGGTTGGTGTATTCCGTAGTCCAAAGAATTGGATTTTACTCAAAACTCCGCAAATGACTCCTCCCAACATATTATGATGATGCCCAAGTTTTGGGCTCGATCGGAAATCAGTAGGTGTATGAAATTGGACACTTCAAGTTCAAAGGCAGTTTGTTCCGAATTGGAGTGGTTGGTGTATTCCGTACTTCTATCTATTGGATTTGTTCCGAATTGGAGTGGTTGGTGTATTGCGTAGTTCTAGCGATTGGATTTCAGTCAAAACTCACCACATGACTCCTCCCACCATATTATGATGATGCCCAAGTTTTGGGCTCGATCGGAAATCAATAGGTGTACGAAATTGGACACTTCAAGTTCAAAGGCAGTTTGGTCCGAATTGGAGTGGTTGGTGTATTCCGTAGTTCTAGCGATTGGATTTCACTCAAAACTCATCCACATGACTCCTCCCACCATATTATGATGATGCCCAAGTTTTGGGCTCGATCGGAAATCAATAGGTGTACGAAATTGGACACTTCAAGTTCAAAGGCAGTTTGTTCCGAATTGGAGTGGTTGGTGTATTCCGTAGTTCTAGCGATTGGATTTCACTCAAAACTCACCACATGACTCCTCCCACCATATTTATGATGATGCCCAAGTTTTGGGCTCGATCGGAAATCAATAGGTGTACGAAATTGGACACTTCAAGTTCAAAGGCAGTTTGTTCCGAATTGGAGTGGTTGGTGTATTCCGTAGTTCTAGCGATTGGATTTCAGCTCAAAACTCACCACATAGACTCCTCCCAACATATTATGATGATGTCCAAGTTTTGGGCTCGATCGGAAATCAATAGGTGTACGAAATTGGACAATTCAAGTTCAAAGGCAGTTTGTTCCTATTGGAGTGGTTGGTGTATGTCGTAGTTCTAGCGATTGGATTTCACTCAAAACTCACCAAATGACTCCTCCCAACATATTATGACTGATGCCCAAGTTATGGGCTCGATCGGAAATCAATAGGTGTACGAAATTGGACACTTCAATTTCAAAGGCAGTTTGTTCCGAATAGGAGTGGTTGGTGTATTCCGTAGTTCTAGCAATTGGATTTCACTCAAAACTCACCAAATGACTTCCTCCCACCATATTGATGATGATGCCCAAGTTTTGGGCTCGATCGGAAATCAATAGGTGTACGAAATTGGACACTTCAAGTTCAATGGCAGTTTGTTCCGAATTGGAGTGGTTGGTATATTCCGTAAGTCTAGCGACTGGATCTCACTCAAAACTCACCGCATTACTCCTCCCACCATTTTAGGATGATGCCCAAGTTTTGGGCTCGATCGGAAATCCATAGGTGTACGAAATGGGGCACTTCAAGTTCAAAGGCAGTTTGTTCGGAATTGGAGTGGTTGGTGTATTCCGTAGTCCTAGTGATCGGATTTCACTCAAAACTCACCAAATGACTCCTCCCAACATATTATGATGATGCCCAAATTTTGGGCTCGATCGGAAATCAATAGGTGTACGAAATTGGACACTTCAAGTTGAATGGAAGTTTGTTCCGAATTGGAGTGGTTGGTGTATTCTGTAGTTCTGGCAATTGGATTTCACTCAAAACTCACCACATGACACCTCCCACCATATTACGTTGATGCCCAAGTTTTGGGCTTGATCGGAAATCAATAGGTGTACGAAATTGGACAATTCAAGTTCGAAGGCATTTCGTGCCTTATTGGAGTGGTTGGTGTATTCCGTATTTCTAGCAATTGGATTTCACCCAAAACTCCCCAAATGACTCCTCCCACCGTATTATGATGATGCCCAAGTTTTGGGCTCGAACGGAAATCAATAGGTGTACGAAATTGGACATTCAAGTTCACAGGCTGTTTGTTCCGAATTGGAGTGGTTGGTGTATTCCGTAGTTCTAGCGATTGGATTTCACTCAAAACCCATCACATGAATCCTCCCACCATATTATGATGATGCCCAAGTTTTGGGCTCGATCGGAAATCAATAGGTGTACGAAATTTGAAAATTCAAGTTCAAAGGCAGTTCGTGCCTTATTGGAGTGGTTGGTGTATTTCGAAGTTCAAGCAATTGGATTTCACTCAAAACTCACCAAATGACTCCTCCCAACATATTATGATGATGCCCAAGTTTTGGGCTCGATCGGAATTCAATAGGTGTACGAAATTGGACACTTCAAGTTCGAAGGCAGTTTATTACGAATTGGAGTGGTTGGTGTAGTCCGTAGTTCTAGGCGATTGGATTTCACTCAAAACTCACCACATGACTCCTCCCATCATATTATGATGAATGCCCAGGTTTTGGGCTCGATCGGAAATCAATAGGTGTACGAAATTGGACAATTCAAGTTCAAAGGCAGTTTCGTGCCTTATTGGAGTGGTTGGTGTATGTCCGTAGTTCTAGCGATTGGATTATCACTCAAAACTACACCAAATGACTCCTCCCAACATATTATGATGATGCCCAAGTTTTGGGCTCGATCGACAAATCAATAGGAGTTACGAAATTGGACACTTCAAGTTCAAAGGCAGTTTGTTCCGAATTGGAGTGGTTGGTAGTATTCCGTAGTTCTAGCGATTGGATTTCACTCAAAACTCACCACATGACTCCTCCCACCATATTATAATGATGCCCAAGTTTTGGGCTCGATCGGAAATCAATAGGTGTACGAAATTGGACACTTCAAGTTCAAAGGCAGTTTGTTCCGAATTGGAGTGGTTGGAGTATTCCGTAGTTCTAGCGATTGGATTTCACTCAAAACTCACCAGATGACTCCTCCCAACATATTATGATGATGCCCCAGTGTTGAGGCTCGATAGGAAATCAATAGTTGTACGAAATTGGACACTTCAAGTTCAAAGGCAGTTTGTGCGTAATTGGAGTGGTTGGTGTATTCCAGTAGTTCTAGCTGATTGGATTTCACTCAAAACTCTCCACATGACTCCTCCCACCATATTATGATGATGCCCAAGTTTTGGGCTCGATCGGAAATCAATAGGTGTACGAAATTGGACACTTCAAGTTCAAAGTCAGTTTATTCCGAATTGGAGTGGTAGGTGTATTCCGTAGTTCTAGCGATTGGATTTCACTCAAAACTCACCACATGACTCCTCCCACCATATTATGTTGATGCCAAAGTTTTGGGCTCGATATGAAATCAATAGGTGTACGAAATTGGACAATTCAAGTTCAACTGCAGTTCGTGCCTTATTGGAGTGGTTGGTGTATTCCGTAGTTCTAGCGATTGGATTTCACTCAAAACTCATCAAATGACTCCTCCCACCATATTATGATGATGCCCAAGTTTTGGGCTCAATCGGAAATCAATAGGTGTACGAAATTGGACACTTACGGTTCAAAGGCAGTTTGTTCCGAATTGGAGTGGTTGGTGTATTCCGTAGTTCTAGCGATTGGATTACACTCAAAACTCACCACATGACTCCTCCCACCATATGATGATGATGCCCAAGTTTTTGCTCAATAGGAAATCTATAGGTGTTCGAAATTGGACAATTCAAGTTGAAAGGCAGTTCATGCCTTATTGGAGTGGTTGGTGTATTTCGTAGTTCTAGCGATTGGATTTCACTCAAAACTCACCAAATGACTCCTCCCAACATATTATGATGATGCCCAAGTTTTGGGCTCGATCGGAAATCAATAGGTGTACGAAATTGGACAATTCAAGTTCAAAGGCAGTTCATGCCTTATTGGTGTGGTTGGTACATTTCGTAGTTCTAGCGATTGGATTTCACTCAAGACTTACCAAATGACTCCTCCCAACATATTATGATGATTCCCAAGTTTTGGGCTCGATCGGAAATCAATAGCTGTAAGAAATTGGACACATGAAGTTCAAAGGCAGTTTGTTCCGAAGTGGGTTGGTTGGTGTATTCTGAAGTTCTAGTGATTGGATTTCACTCAAAACTCACCACATGATTCCTCCCACCATACTGTGATGATGCCCAAGTTTTGGGCTCGATCGGAAATCAACAGGTTTACGAACTTGGACACTTCAAGTTCAAAGGCAGTTTGTTCCGAATTGGAGTGGTTGGTGTATTCCGTAGTTCTAGCGATTGGATTTCACTCAAAACTCACCACATGACTCCTCCCACCGTATTATGTTGATGCCCAAGTTTTGGGCTCGATCGGAAATCAATAGGTGTACGAAATTGAACAATTCAAGTTCAAAGGCAGTTTCGTCCCATATTGGAGTGGTTGGTACATTCGTAGTTCTAGCGATTGGATTGCACTCAAAACTCACCAAATGACTCCTCCCACCATATTATAATGATGCCCAAGTTTTGAGCTCGATCGGAAATCAATAGGTGTACGAAATTGGACACTTCAAGTTCAAAGGCAGTTTGTTCCGAATTGGAGTGGTTGGTGTATTCCGTAGTTCTAGTGATTGGATTTCACTCAAAACTCACCACATGACTCCTCCCACCATAATATGATGATGCCCAAGTTTTGGGCTCGATCGGAAATCAATAGTTGTACGAAATTGGACAATTCAAGTTCAAAGGCAGTTCGTCCTATATTGGAGTGGTTCGGTGTATTACGTAGTTCTAGCGATTGGATTTCACTCAAAACTCACCAAAATGACTCCTCCCAACATATTACGATGATTCCCAAGTTTTGGGCCCGATCGGAAATCAATAGGTGTACGAAATTGGACAAATCAAGTTCAAAGGCAGTTTGTTCCGAATTGGAGTGGTTGGTGTATTCCGTAGTTCGATGGATTAGATTTCACTCAAAATTCACCAAATGACTCCTCCCAACATATTATGACGATTCCCAAGTTTTGGGCTCGATCGGAAATGAATAGGTCTACGAAATTGGACACTTCAAGTTCAAGGGCAGTTTGTTCCGAATTGGAGTGGTTGGTGTATTCCGTAGTTCTAGCGATTGGATTTCACTCAAAACTCACCTCATGACTCCTCCCACCATATTATGATGATGCCCAAGGTTTGGGCTCGATCAAAAATCAATAGGTGTACGAAATTGGACACTTCAAGTTCAAAGGCAGTTCGTGCTTTAGTGGAGTGTTTGGTGTATTCCGTAGTTCTAGCGATTGGATTTCACTAAAAGCTCTCCAAAAGAATCCTCCCAACATATTATGATGATGCCCAAGTTTTGGGCTCGATCGGAAATCAATAGGTGTACGAAATTGGACACTTCAAGTTCAAAGGCAGTTTGTTTCGAATTGGAGTGGTTGGTGTATTCCGTAGTTATAGCCATTGGATTTCACCCAAAACTCTCCACATGACTCCTCCCACCATATTATGACGACGCCCAAGTTTTGGGCTCGATCAAAAATCAACAGGTGTACGAAATTGGACAATTCAAGTACAAAGGCAGTTCGTGCTTTAGTGGAGTGTTTGGTGTATTCCGTAGTTCTAGCGATTGGATTTCGCTAAAAACTCTCCAAAAGAATCCTCCCAACATATTATGATGACGCCCAAGTTTTGGGCTCCATCGGAAATCAATAGGTGTACGAAATTGGACACTTCAAGTTCAAAGGCAGTTCGTCCCTTAGTGGAGTGGTTGGTACATTTCGTAGTTCTAGCGATTGGATTTCACTAAAAACTCATGAAATGACTCCTCCCACCATATTATGATGATTCCCAAGTTTTGGGCTCGTTCGGAAATCAACAGGTGTACGAAATTGGACATTTCAAGTTCAAAGGCAGTTTATTCCGAATTGGAGTGGTAGGTGTATTCCGTAGTTCTAGCAATTGGATTTCACTCAAAATCACCACAAGAATCCTCCCACCATATTATGATGATGCCCAAGTTTTGGGCTCGATCTGAAATCAATAGGTGTACGAAATTGGACACTTCAAGTTCAAAGGCAGTTCGTGCCTTATTGGAGTGGTTGGTGTATTCCGTAGTTCTAGCGATTGGATTTCACTCAAAACTCATCCACATGACTCCTCCCACCATATTATGATGATGCCCAAGTTTTGGGCTCGATCGGAAATCAATAGGTGTACGAAATTGGACACTTCAAGTTCAAAGGCAGTTTGTTCCGAATTGGAGTGGTTGGTGTATTCCGTAGTTCTAGCGATTGGATTTCACTCAAAACTCACCACATGACTCCTCCCACCATATTATGATGATGCCCAAGTTTTGGGCTCGATCGGAAATCAATAGGTGTACGAAATTGGACACTTCAAGTTCAAAGGCAGTTTGTTCCTAATTGGAGTGGTTGGTGTATTCCGTAGTTCTAGCGATTGGATTTCACTCAAAACTCACCACATGACTCCTCCCACCATATTATGATGATGCCCAAGTTTTGGGCTCGATCAGGAAATCAATAGGTTTACGAAATTGGACAATTCAAGTTCAAAGGCAGTTCGTCCCTTAGTGGAGTGGTTGGTACATTTCGTAGTTCTAGCGATTGGATTTCACTAAAAACTCATCAAATGACTCCTCCCACCATATTATGATGATTCCCAAGTTTTGGGCTCGATCGGAAATCAATAGGTGTACGAAATTGGACACTTCAAGTTCAAAGGCAGTTTGTTCCGAATTGGAGTGGTTGGTGTATTCCGTAGTTCTAGCGATTGGATTTACACTCAAAACTCACCACATGACTCCTCCCACCATATTATGATGATGCCCAAGTTTTGGGCTCGATAGGAAATCTAATAGGTGTTACGAAATTGGACAATTCAAGTTCAAAGGCAGTTCATGCCTTATTGGAGTGGTTGGTGTATTTCGTAGTTCTAGCGGATTGGATTTCACTCAAAACTCACCAAATGACTCCTCCCAACATATTATGATGATGCCCAAGTTTTGGGCTCGATCGGAAATCAATAGGTGTACGAAATTGGACACTTCAAGTTCAAAGGCAGTTCGTCCTTATTGGAGTGGTTGGTAGTATTCCGTAGTTCTAGCGATTGGATTTCACTCAAAAACTCATGAAATGACTCCTCCCACCATATTATGATGATGCCCAAGTTTTGGGCTCGATCGGAAATCAATAGGTGTACGAAATTGGACACTTCAAGTTCGAAGGCAGTTTGTTCCGAATTGGTAGTGGTTGGTGTATTTCGTAGTTCTAGAGATTGGATTTCACTCAAAACTCTCCGCATAACTCCTCCCACCATATTATGAATGATGCCCAAGTTTTGGGCTCGATCGGAAATCAATAGGTGTACGAAATTGGACACTTCAAGTTCAAAGGCAGTTTGTTCCGAATTGGAGTGGTTAGGTGTATTCCGTAGTTCTAGCGATTGGATTTCACTCAAAACTCCCAAAATGACTCCTCCCACCATATTATGATGATGCCCAAGTTTTGGGCTCGATCGGAAATCAATAGGTGTACGAAATTGGACAATTCAAGTTCAAAGGCAGTTCGTTCTTAATTGGAGTGGTTGGTGTATTCCGTAGTTCTAGCGATTGGATTTCACTCAAAACACATCAAATGACTCCTCCCACCATATTATGATGATGCCCAAGTTTTGGGCTCGATCGGAAATCAATAGGTGTACGAAATTGGACAATTCAAGTTCAAAGGCAGTTCGTGCTTTGTTGGAGTGTTTGGTGTATTCCGTAGTTCTAGCGATTGGATTTCACTCAAAACTCATGAAATGACTCCTCCCACCATATTATGATGATGCCCAAGTTTTGGGCTCGATCGGAAATTAATAGGTGTACGAAACTTGGACACTTCAAGTTCAAAGGAAGTTTGTTCCGAATTGAAGTGGTTGGTGTATTCCGTAGTTCTAGCGATTGGATTTCACTAAAAACTCACCACATGACTCCTCCCACCGTATTATGATGATGCCCAAGTTTTGGGCTCTATCGGAAATCAATAGGTGTACGAAATTGGACACTTCAAGTTCAAAGGCACTTTGTTCCGAATTGGAGTGGTAGGTGTATTCCGTAGTTCTAGCGATTGGATTTCACTCAAAACTCACCAAATGACTCCTCCCACCATATTATGATGATGCCCAAGTTTTGGGCTCGATTCGGAAATCAATAGGTGTACGAAATTGGACAATTCAAGTTCAAAGGCAGTTCGTTCGATATTGGAGTGTTTGGTGTATTCCGTAGTTCTAGCGATTGGAATTTCAGCTCAAAACTCTCCACATGAATCCTCCCACCATATTATGATGATGCCCAAGTTTTGGGCTCGATCGGAAATCAATAGGTGTACGAAATTGGACAATTCAAGTTCAAAGGCAGTTCGTGCTTTACTGGAGTGTTTGGTGTATTCCGTAGTTCTAGCGATTGGATTTCACTCAAAACTCATCAAATGACTCCATCCCACCATATTATGGTGATGCCCAAGTTTTGGGCTCTATCGGAAATCAATAGGTGTACGAAATTGGATGCTTCAAGTTCAAAGGCAGTTCGTTCCGAATTGGAGTGGTTGTTGTATTCCGTAGTTATAGCGATTGGATTTCACTCAAAAGCTCACCACCTGACTCCTCCCAACATATTATGACGATGCCCAAGTTTTCGGCTCATTCGGATATCAATAGGTGTACGAAATTGGACACTTCAAATTCACAGGCAGGTTGTTCCGAATTGGAGTGGTTGGTGTATTCCGTAGTTCTAGCGATTGGATTTCAATTTAAACTCTCCACATAACTCCCTCCACCACATTATGATGATTCCCAAGTTTTGGGCTCGATCGGAAATCAATAGGTGTACGAAATTCGAAACTTCAAGTTCGAAGGCAGTTTGCTCCGAATTGGAGTGGTTGGTGTATTCCGCAGTTCTAGTGATTGGATTTCACTCAAAACTCCCCACATGACTCCTCCCACCATATTATGACGATGCCCACGTTTTGGGCTCGATCGGAGATCAATAAGTATCCGAAATTGGACAATTCAAGTTCAAAGGCAATTCGTGCTTTATTAGAGTGTTTGGTGTATTCCGCAGTTCTAGTGATTGGAATTCACTCAAAACTCACCACATGACTCCTCCCACCATATTATGACGATGTCCAAGTTTTGGGCTCGATCAGAAATCAATAGGTGTACGAAATTGGACAATTCAAGTTCAAAGGCAGTCCGTGCTCTATTGGAG
>BPUM01000513.1:0-35328 GCA_020521455.1 Prunus kanzakura
TGAAGGTAACCATACTGGAAAGTTGAGAAACCTAGCAATGACTTATTAAGTGTTGGGCTACTCCCCCCATATCACCAATTGGTTTTAGGGTGAAACCTCAACTTCCTTCATGGTATCAAAACGGGTTGCCCACGTGTTAAAGCTCATTTGAATGACAATACCATCCCCATTCCTGCCCCCGTCCCCGCTCCCCATCCTCGATAAGAATTTTGTAGCACATTAAAAACCACAAGTAGAAAAGATGAAAAAAAAACCCCCAAAAAACAAAAATAAAAAAACAAAAAACCCAAAAAAAAAAAAAAAAATCTTGAAAACACTGTAGCGCACTGTAGCTTCATCAAATAGTATGGAGGGAGGTTTATAATGACTAAAATAGCTTCATCAAATAATACTTGCTCTTTATTTTGTAGTTGGAGGTTTAGTACTGCCGCGCGCGTAGTTTGTAGTTGGGAGGTTTATAATGAAACAACGGATTATGGGCCAAATTGGAGCTCAGGGCCCATGTAGTTTGTTGTTCTTCATCAGTCATGTTTTTATATAGTTTTAAAAAATATATATATATAAATGTAACCAGAAAAAAATGTACATAAAAAGGAGCAATCAGCATGCGGTTCCTTACTCTAATAGTCGAGAATTTAGAAGAGTGGACATGGCTGTTGCTTATCGGAGATGAGAAAAAGAAAAGAAAAAAGGAATGTGGAAATGAGATCATGAAAAGAGATACACGATGTGGAGGAGAAACGAAGAACAATACATACATAGGGTGAACAATAGACATTGTAAAGTTAAAATCCCTAGCCGCACTATTTCCCCCTCTCTAATTCCCAAATAAAAAACTCAATAGATGTGGGAGGAGGAAGAACCGTCACTACCCCTCCTCCCTTCTCCTCTCCTCTCATCTTCCATTTTATTTTGGGTAAGTGAATAAGTCCCTTGGGCATTTTGAATAAGAAGCCCTTTGTGGTGATTTCTTCTAAGCCATGCTCAAATCAAAGTTCCCCATCACCTCTTTTGGGCTATGTCCTCAATCAAATCCTTCTCCCAAAACCCTATCTCTAACACTTCTCATCTTGTCTAAATTTATTTCTACCTCATATTTGATAGAGTTTGTTGCAACCTACCCAATTGTTTTTTTGCCATGATTGTTGGATTGGCATATATGTTTGTTGTTATGCGCAATTAGATTGCTGCAAACTATGTTTTACTCAATTCTATCACATGTTTTACTTTCGCTTCAAGACTATTCGGTGGGGGTGCGACTGGGATGACGCTTCTTTAGGTGGTCATGATAGTGTTCATGTAGACTACTCGGTTGTTTTAGCGTTTTAGTTATGTTGAATTTGTGGGCTTTGATTGAGATTATACTTAATTGTAGTGATGTGGGTTAGTATTTGTTGGTGCGGCTTTTGTCGACTTTAGTTTTGTTTCTTAACGTGTTAGTTTTGTTGCCCTCCTGGCGCTTTAGATGTCTTGTTGGTGTCTTAGTTTGTATTTTTGAAAATTATCTAATAACTTTTATTGAAGATAAAATATGCATACATTGACATAAAAAGAAAAAGAAACATTAAAAAAATTAAACATAGTAATTTTATGGGAAAATTTATTTATGCTCTCGAGACGCTACCGTTTGTTTTAAAACTTTAAAATCTTATGGCATGTTTGATAACCATTTTGTTTGTAGTTTATAGTTCTCCTTTTTGTGCTAGAGTCAGAGGGAAATTAATATAGGGACATGATGAATGAGAAATGATAGAGGAATGGTGGTAGTAGAAAAGGGGAGGGAGAAATGAAGGAGAATGCATGAACCAAAATTGTTTTCAGTTTTTACTTTTCATTTTGTTTACCATTCTGTAATTGCTTGAGTTGAAATTAGATTTTTCGTGAGTAAATTATACATATATTTTCTCATTATACTAAAATTTTCTAGTATAATGAAGAGGTATTCTGAAGAGAATTACCTCAAAACTTTAAGCTCATAATGCATACTTTCTGGATATCCTATTGATGGTAATGTTATACCGACACTATTTGGTGGATTTGTTTAACATTTGTTTTTGACATCAACTAAACTTATTTACAGGAACCGACAGATGCAGTTCCACATGAATGTGTTTACTCAGGCAGATGTCATTGTTTCCCCGACAGTAGGGTATTGTTTCCTCCTTAATATGTAAAGTGTAATTCTAAGATAATGTCATAAACTAAGTTTTTAGTATAACATCTAGATACCAACACCATACTAAAGTTCATTGAGAGATACAAAGTGCATGATAAGCTGGATGTCATACATAACAGGGTAACTGCATACACAATTTTGGATGATGCTCTTGACACTGGTGAGCTTGACTACATCAATGGAGGTATGAAATAACATAAGCCCACATATTTCTTCTTCAGTTTTGTTGAACCTAGATGTAAACAATCTCAATCTTTTCATGTTTTGATAATACTAATGAAACAACACTTCCTTGACTCTAACCAATGTTTTTTTTTTTTTTTTTTATAGCTGCACTTGTTCGATATTCAATAGCCGGAAACTTTTTGGGATTACCGGCGGTGACTGTTCCTGTATGATCTTATCATTACTTGTTAGTGTCAAACTTTCATATGAGTAGAATAAGAAGTTAATTTTTACTAATTTTCCTTGGTAGGTTGGATATGATAAATCAGGTTTGCCAATTGGTCTTCAACTAATTGGGAAGCCGTGGTCTGAAGCAACGCTTATTCACATAGCCTTCGCATTGCAGGTAGGCTATCATTATCTGCTTTAATTCTTTGGTTATCATGAGTAACATAAATTTTATTCTCCTTATATAGATTTTCATTCTTATTTTTCTTAGAAAATTTGGTATAAGGGTTTATAAAGGTGCCTAACTAGAGGTACCCATTTTACCAAGTTTATGCGATATTTCTTCTAGTTCATATTCATTCATGTACTTGAGTTGTATTTTATTTTGAAGACTTAAATTAATATAACTTTTCTTTTGTGTTCTAGGACCTCTATGTCTCTGAGTACAGAAAGCCTGAGGTTTACTATGATCTACTCAATAAAAATTCAGTTTTCTAAGAAAGTCAGCAGCAAAGTGTAATGGTGTGGTGCACACCCGACAATAAAATGTTAACACACGAATGTTTATTTAGTAATACAGTAAGACCAAGTTATTGCTATCTTTATTATGATGTTTATTATCCATTAATAATGAGAATTCAAGTGTAATGTTTTTTTTCTTCAGTTTATGAGAATTCAAGTTTCTAAGAAAAAAACTAAAGTAATTTTTTTTATAGAAGTGATGATGGGTATTATATGTCATTTAAGCTCATTGTCTGATACTTATATATTGACTAAAATATTTTATTTGTTTAAAATCTTTGCAAATTATAGGTGCAATTGTATCAATTTTAATACATAACGTTTTTTAAAAAAAATCTAAAAAATCCTCTCTAGCGATTTCCAAGGTTTTCTAGGGTTTCACTAGGAGAGTCTGGCAATCTCGACGGAAACCACCGACGCAACGGTGTCTATATACTAAGATCCAGCTTTTCTTCAACGGCAAGATTTCTGTCTCTTTGGGCAGAACAATGGTGGGCAACCTTCATCCTTCTTCTTAGCCGTATGGAAGACATGCTTACTGTTAAATTGATATCAAACTTTATATTTTAGGTTGATTAACGAAACAAAGACAGAACCTTTATAGCATAAATTTATGCATAGAAGGAAGACACACGGAGGATTGAGAATGTTCAGTATATTTTCTATATATCAATCTCAGAGAAAACACAAGCCTATATTATCCTACTCAGTCAAATGCTCAGATCCTATTTTTTAGGGAGCAAGGACTCATCTCCAGCCATTCAGAGCATCGGAGGCTACGATCCTTCCACTTGGAGAAAGATCGGATAACACAGTACATCCCAAAACAGATAAGAATAACAGCTGTGTAGGTTTCTAAAACAGGAAATAAAACTAGCCGTTACAAGTTTAAAACTAACAGCTATTTCTAAAAAAGGACAAGTTCTTTATCTCTTCGATTTCTTCATTCTCTTCACTTCCAATATGCAGGATTGTCATCTGCAGGTTGATTTAAGCTAAGTATGCAGCTTAATTCTCAACAGCCTCTCCTAAGCTGCTTACTGGCTTAACTCCAAGCCTCAATCTCAATTGATTAAATCTATCCTTTGGCAAGGCCTTTGTAAAAATGTCTGCAAGTTGTTCTTCACTTCTGCAGAATTGCACATCGATCACACCTTCTTGCAGAGCTTCTCTTATAAAGTGATACTTTCTGTTTATATGTCTAGTTTTCTGATGAAAAACTAGATTCTTAGCCATAGATATAGCTGACATATTATCACAGAATAAAGGTGTTGCCTCAGTTTGCATCTCCCCAAAATCATCAAGGACAAACCTCAACCAAATGGACTGTGCTGTTGCCTCAGATGCTGAGACATACTCAGCTTCAGCAATTGATAGTGCCACTGTGTTTTGTTTCATAGATGCTCAAGAAAATGCTCCACTGCCAAAGCTAAATGCATAACAAGATATGCTTCTGCTATCATCTTCACTTCATGCCCAATCTGCATCACAGAATCCAATGAGAGTTGCAGACCTGTCATTCACATACTCAATGCCATAGTTAAGGGTCCCTTGCACATATCTTAGTACCCTTTGTGCAACCCCTAGATGCTTCTTGGTAGGACTATTCATAAACCTTGAGAGCAAACTTGCAGCATACATTAGATCAGGTTTAGTTGCTGTTAAATACAGTAGGCTTCCCACTATTTTCCTGTAAAGCCCTTCATCAGCCAATTCACTCCCATCCACTCTCTTAAGTTTTTCACCAGTGGGCGAAGGAATGGATACTGGTGATGAGAGTCTCAAATTACATCTTTTTAATATTATTTTGGAGACTTTATGATATAATTTTGGCTTAATAAACATAATTTCACTTGTTGTTACATTTTATTCGCACCAGCTGGATTTATGAATTTTCTATATTAATTTGGTAAACTTATTAGGTAAATTTATCTTTTGTATGAAGTTGGAAAGCCAAAAAATGAACATACATTTGTCCAAGTTCAAGCCAGGTGTGAAGAGAATTTTTGGTGGATTTTATTGAAGAATTGATTGTGGGATTATTGTGATTATAAAGAAGGAAAAGAGAAGACAAAACCGTTGAAACTAAAGAGCCTATTTCATGTCATTCATAGCCATTTAACGCCCACTACCTCACCGTTATTTCTTTAACTCTCCACCATCATCACATGTTTAATCCAATGAATCTCTCACTTAGACCCTTCATTACCCACCACGAATGTATTAACTTCCCACTCACCTTATTGACTACTATAAATCACCCATCAACTTATTTGGCAAGGCATCTTGACGACAGATTTCTTGATCCATTTCATTCAAAATTTAGTTATGTTTTCCTTTGTAATGAGTTGCTAGAACTCTGGCTAAGGCTAAAGGGAATGTCCTTTGAGTAAGTTTGTGAATTGTTCTTTAATCCAATATACGGTATGAATTGCTAAATTCTTTTATTTTTGGTTGTTCAATATTTTCATATCCTTTTATTTTGATTGATGTTAAGTGCTACTATCTTTTCATGAGTTCAATTATATTTTTCTCATTGTTAAGAACTGACTTAGCATGCTTTTAAATTAAAAGATTAGATATTAAGCAAATAGATTTTCTGAACAATCATTAATAAAAGATAACATTGAAAAAGTAAATTGGTTTTAATTTCTTTATCTTCCGGTTAAAGTTTCTCAATGATAATTTTAATCGAGTTTAATTTGGATTAAAGAGCATGAAACATAATTTGCTTAAAGAATTGAACCTTGATGCCTTAGCATTCCCATTATTGATATTTCATTTTAAAACTCAATCTCTACAACAATCAAATCAAATTACTTGTTCATTTTGCTTGTCACTTTTATTTTGGTACTTTTGATTATTTCTTTGTGTGCAGACATTTGCCTACCTGCTCCTTGAGGATACGATACTTGGACTTCCAAGATTATTACTACATGTGACTACTTGCACTTGGGTAGACGCAACAACTGGTTTGCAGTCTTCAAGTCCAAATTTCACAAGCAGAGATTTGGCATACTTGCTTTGGTGGATGAATACTCCTTGATCAGTTTGTAATATCCCCATGCCCAAGAAATGATGTAGAAGTCCAAGATCTGACATTTCATATCTCTGCATCATCTCTCTTTTGAACTCAGTAAGCATCTTCTCACTGCTTCCAGTGTAGACAATGTCATCAACATATATTGAGACAATTATCAGACCTCCTTCATTATCAGATCTTGTATACAATGTGGCTTCACTTGTGCTTCTTTTGAACTTGCATAGAGAGAGATATGCATCAATCTCACTGTACCAAGCTCTAGGTGCCTGTTTAAGTCCATATAAGGCCTTTCTTAACTTGTAGACCTTGTGACCTGCATTCTTTAACTCAAAACCTTCAGGCTGTTCAACATACACTTCTTCATCAAGCACACCATTTAGGAATGCTGACTTAACATCCAACTGAAATAACTTCCACCCCTTTTGTGCTGCAAGAGCAATGAGAGTTTGAATTGTGTCTAACCTTGCCACTGGTGCAAAGGTTTCATTGTAGTCAATCCCAGGTTTCTGTGCATACCATTTGGCTACAAGACTGGCCTTGTGTGTTTGAACTGTTCCATACAGGTTAAGCTTAGTCTTAAACACCCATTTCACACCTATAACAGGTTTATCAACTGGCCTCTCAACAAGTTCCCAAGTATTGTTCTTTTGAATCATTTCCAACTCTGCATTCATAGCTTCTTGCCAAGCTATATCACTTGTTGCTTCTTGATAATTCTCTGGTTCTATAATGCACATGTGACACCTTGCATATATATCTTCCAGAGTTCTCAACTTCACTAGAGTGGAGCTAGGTGTGGAGAGTTGGCTGTTATTTCCACTATTATCCTCAACTGACTCCTCAATAGTAGTGTTTAAATGAGAACTTCCAGCATTATCAAACTGGGTTACATCAGTTTGTTCTTCACTAACTTCATCTTCTGTTCCATTCCCTTTAAGATTGAAAGGTATTGAGATAGACTTCACTTGGTTACTTTCCCAATTCCATGACTTGTTTTCATTGAAAATCACACTCCTTGAGAGTACAATTTTCTTAGATTTCAGATCATACACTCTATATCCCTTTTCACAACTTCCATATCCCATGAAGACCCCATTTCCGGTTCTGTCATCAAATTTATGCCTCAAAGGTGATGGGACACGAGTATAGCAAATACAACCAAATACTTTCATATGCTTAGTTCCAGGCTTCCTACCTGTGAAAGCTTCAAAAGGTGTTTTGTTCAACACAGATGTTGTAAAGCATCTATTTTGAAGGTACACAGCTGTGCTCACAGCTTCAGCCCAGAAAATCACAGGAATTCCTTTCTCAATCATCATGGACCTTGCCATCTCACCAATTGTTCTATTTCTTCTCTCAGCAACTCCATTTTGCTGAGGAGAGTGGGCAATGGTCAATTGCCTCTCCATTCCCATGCTTGCACAGTAATCCAGGAATTCATGTGAGGTGTATTCACCACCTCTATCACTCCTTAGCTTTTTCAAACTGAAACCACTTTGTAGTTCAACAAAAACGTTGAATTTCTTGAACACATTGAAGGTATCAGACTTATTTATGAGAAAGTATACCCAACACATTCTTGAGAAATCATCAATGAATGTGATGAAATACCTATTTCCTCCAATGGACTCATTTTGCATTGGTCCACACAAATTTGTGTGTACCAATTCAAGTGGATAGCTTGCTCTCCATGCTTTTTCTTTTTCAAATGGCTCTCTGTGATGTTTCCCTGAAACACAACCTTCACACACATCTTCCATTTATGTCAAAACAGGTAAACCAAGTACCATTTCCTTCTGCTGCATCTTCTTCATGCTAGCAAAATTCAAGTGTCCAAGCCTTCTGTGCCAGATCCAAGAGTCTTCAATCACTGATGCTTCTCTTGCTGCAGGTGTTATAGTTCCTAGTGAAAGGGGAAAACATTGATTTCCTGCCATGATCACTTTTGCTACAACATTGTTGAGACTTCTATCATCAAAGATAACTGCCATGTTACCCCCAAATAGAACATAGTAACCATGCTCCATCATCTAGCCTACACTTAATAAATTCTCATCCAAACCCGGAACTAGCAACACTTCATTTATATATCTTTTCCCAAGCTGAGTTTCAACCACTAGAGTGCCTTTTCCAGTTGCTTGTACAAGATCTCTAGTGCCCATTTACAGACTCTTGAGATGTCATGTGGTTGCTGCAAGCACTGTCCACAAACCATAAACTTCTATCTTGCATACTTGCAGTGTGACAAGCATAGAACATGGTTCCTGTGGTTACCTCTTCTTCCTTTGCACAGTTGGCTACTTGCTTGTGACTATCACAGTCCTTTGTAGTATGACCAAACCGGTTGCATTTTCCACACTTATCTTTTCCTTTGTATTTGCACACACCAAAATGATATTTCTGACAAACTTGACATTGTGGTTTCACACCACTTTGACTATTACTCCCTTGCTTGTTCTGTGAATTGAATCTATTGTTCCAATTTCCTCTAGAACTGTTATTCTAGCTTGAGCCATTGTTGTTGTTCAAGTTTCCACTTTGAGACCAATTTGATCCCTTGTTGGATTGTCCCTGCCACTTTTGATTTGGCCTACTCTGTGAACCTTTATAGGTACCAGTGTCTTGGTTATTTCCAACCTTGAGGCTACTAAAGGCTCTCTCAGTTCCTGTCAATTTATCTCTTTCATCATGCAAGTCTTCCCTTTTATCATAGACCTTGACTGATGCAATGACCTCTTCAACTCTAATAGCATCCAAATCTCGAGTTTCCTCAATGATAGACACAATGGACTTATACTTTCTACTTAGACTCATCAATAGTTTTTGCACAATTCTTTGTTCAAACACATCTTCACCAAGTGATTTCAGATTATTCACAATTCCAAAAAAACTAGCCAAATAGTCATCTAGGTTTTCGCCATCTGTCATTCTCATATACTCAAAATCTGCCCTAACTGCTTGAAGTTTTACAGCTCTTACCTTTTTATCTCCTCTGAACTCTCTTCTCAGAATATCCCAAGCCCTTTTTGCAATCTTTTCATTTCTGATGCGAGGGAAGAGCTCATCTGTTATTGCTCCTTGAATGAGACTCAGCGGCCTGGCGTTTTTTATTTTGTCTTCTCTGGAGATGGTGGGTGCTTCCACTGGAACTTTCTCAGCCTCACTTTCTTCACCTCCAGAGGCTTCTTCCTCCTCGAGAATCGGCTGCGGTTGTACTCCGACCTCTACTACATCCCATAGATCATGTGCTATGAGGATAGTCTCCATTTTGACAGCCCAAAAATTGGAGTTTGCACCATCAAATTGTGGAGTTCGTAAATCTCCACCTGAAGAACCCGATCACACCATTTTCTTAGTGAGTATCAGTGAACCAACCAATAAAGGAACCACATTTATCCCCTTTTTCGTTTTTTTTTTTTTTTTGGAATTTTTCAAGAAGACCTTCTCTCACAGTTTACGCCCTTCTTTGGAATCAGACCTAGAGCTCTGATACCATGTTAAATTGATATCAAACTTTATATTTTAGGTTGATTAACGAAACAAAGACAGAACCTTTATAGCAGAAATTTATGCACAGAAGGAAGAACACGGAGGATTGAGAATGTTCAGTATATTTTCTATATATCAATCTCAGAGAAAAAACAAGCCTATATTCTCCTACTCAGTCAAATGCTCAGATCCTATTTTTTAGGGAGCAAGGACTCATCTCCAGCTATTCAGACCATCGGAGGCTACGATCCTTCCACTTGGAGAAAGATTGGATAACACAGTACATCCCAAAACAGATAAGAATAACAGCTGTGTAGGTTTCTAAAACAGGAAATAAAACTAGCCGTTACAAGTTTAAAACTAACAGCTATTTCTAAAAAAGGACAAGTTCTTTATCTCTTCGATTTCTTCATTCTCTTCACTTCCAATCTGCAGTATTGTTATCTGCAGGTTGATTTAAGCTAAGTATGCAGCTTAATTCTCAACACGCAATTCTCATCCCAGGTCATACTTACTGAGGATGAACAACAAGAGATTGTTGTCAAGTATAGAGAACTGCGAGGATTTAAAACAGAGCGTTTCCTCCTTGTTGGGAAATTGCTCACTGACAAACCCTATAATAAGGAAGCTTTCCAGAAAACGATGGCCAACATCTGGAGGCCTAAGGCGAACGTGCTGATTGTTTTACTGAAACATGATCTCCTCACCTTCGCCTTCAATACTCGGGAGGAAAGAGACATGGTCAAGAAAGGAGGGTCGTGGCTTTTCAATGGCTACCTTGTGGCTCTCGCAGAAGTAGATGGGGTTTCCAACCTGACAAAAATCCTCCTCACATCGCAGGAATTCTGTGTCCAAGTCAAGGGACTCCCACTCTCCTTCATGACTCGCCTAATGGGGAGTATGATCGGGGAGGCTCTTGGGGGTTACGTGGTAACAGATCCTAGCAGAAAAGAGGTGCAATTGGGTAGCTGCCTCGGGGTCAGAACTTTGGTGGACCTTACCAAACCACTCCGCCAAAGCCTCATCCTCCGACTAGATAGGGAACCTATCAAGGTGGCCCTCAGATACGAGAAGTTACCCATCACTTGCTACCGATGTGGTTGCATTGGCCATATGGAAACCTCATCCTCTTTGATTGGGGACATCTACCATGATGATCGAGCAAAGCCTTACGGTAAATGGTTTTAATTAGATGTTCTGGGTCTAGACTATAGAAGACCCGCCAACAAATGTTTTGGCCTTTTGCCAGCTCGCGGGTGGTCCATGCAAGCCCCCGAGGCTTTGGACTAACTGATGGCGGAGGTGGACACCGAGCATGGCGGCGACCCTAGTGAATTTTTCATGGGCAACGGCTGCTCAGAAGGGCGCCATTTGAAACCGACGGGAGACAGTGCATTAAATGCCACCAATTAAGAGGGAATTAATCACGAATATATGGGGGTTTCTCAATCATCGGATAATCACCAGGCCCAATTACACCCCATAATTCCAGACTTGAATGCTGCAATTGAAGCACCCCCAGATGTTATCCTTGTATCTAATGCTCTAACCCTCTACCCCCACTTTATGCTCACTAATGATTGTGCCTCCCTCACGCATGCAATCACGGGGCCCACACTTTTTGGTCAACCGTTACACCATCCAATCCCACAAAGTGGGATTTATTACCTCAGCCATATAGGCCATTGCATACTTCCCTCCCAATGGGCCTTGTTGAAGTTGAGAACGCTTTCAACACAGTTAGGCCCTACTCGGATGAGGGAACCAAGCCCTACTCTCTCCTTGGGCTCGGACCCTTTCAACCTTGGTCCAATAATCCAGAGGAGTACCTCACAAGGCCAAAACAATCGAAAGAAACGAGGGTTAAGAAGTTGCATCTACTCCAGTTCGAATATAGAAGGAGCTCGTGAGGGAAGAAAAAGAACCCATCCTTGTTCTCTAGGCAACCATGACCTCCCCAAGTCAAAGAAGCCCCGCATGCATGCACCAACGATTTCAGATTACCCAACGACGGCAACTGAGTTATCTCAGTCTCGCCGACAACAATGATCGTCCTGAGTTGGAACTGCCAAGGGCTTGGGAACCCTCAGGCAATTCAGGCACTGCGGCAACTCATCGTCGCTCAAGCTCCCACGATTGTATTCTTATGTGAAACTAGATGCAATCGGGTAAGTTTTGATTTGCTTAAATTTCAGTTGGGTTTTGATGGTTGCTTTGTTGTTGAACCCTATGGTAGGGCCGAAGGGCTATGTTTGCTCTGGAATTTCGAAATCAACCTGGCTATCCGCTCCTCATCGCCCCATCATATCGAAGCAAAGGTAGGGGGCTTGGGAGATCTTGAACATTGGAGAATGACTGGGTTTTATGGGTATCCCTCAACGTACGACAAACATAAATCTTGGACTCTCCTCATAAGATTAGATAGAGAGGCTACCCTCCCTAGGTAGTTGTGGGTGATTTCAACGAGCTGCTAAGTAGCAGCGAAAAAGAATGGGGCAATGTTAGAACAGTACGCCAGATGCTTGCTTTCAGAGAAGCTCTCTCAGACTGTCATCTCCAGGATTTGGGATACTTGGGAACACCTTTCACGTGGTTCACTACGAGAAACGGTGGAATCAAGGAAAAACTCGACCGCACAGTAGCCAATTCCGATTGGCAATCACTCTTCCCAGACTTCACTGTTACCCACCTGAACCCTAGTCGCTCAAACCATTTGCCAATCCTTCTGTCATTGCTTAAGCGGCCGCCGGGGAAGAAAAAACATTCCTTTCGCTTTGAAAACATGTGGGTCCAACATGAGGAGTGTGAAAGTGTTATATCATTTGCATGGAACATCCCTGTCCATGGCACTTTAATGTACGAAGTAGTTGAGAAGATCAAGGCGACACGGGTCCAGCTCCTAATATGCCTACTCATGTGACAAGAAGAAGCTTTTTCAATTGTGTTTTGCATGTACTGTTATGCTTCTTCAATTGTTTAATTTGAATTTCTAGTTTGATGCAATTTATTTTAGGCTTATTTACTGTAGTTCCCCCTGAAACTTAGGTCAAATCTCACTTTACCCCCTCAAAGTTAAAGTGGCCCACTTAACCTCCTTAACCGTGATTTCAAGTTCCACTTTACCCGTCATCGTTATGTCCATTAATAACTTTGTCAGTTTTGATGACGTGGCATGGCTATTTTAGTCTTTTTTACCACAAGTGATGATGTGTCATGTGAATGGCCCACTTTTTTTGTTTAAATTGAATTAAATATATAATAAAACAATAAAATAATGTAATTACTTGTTTAATTAAAAAATATATAAAAAATATAAGAATTAATAAATAAAAATCTTTTTTCTCTATGCTTTAAAAATAAAATTTTAAATTAAAAAAAAAACCCTACCCAGATCCAACTCTCCTTAAAGATCAATCCCTATCCCCAAAGAATGGCCTCATCCTTCCTCCTTCCTCCTTTCTCCTCTCTCTGCAACCAACCACTGTACCACCGTACCATCGTACCATCATCTATAACCACCCAAACCCACCACCAACCATACCCACCCACACCCCCACCAACCATACTGTCAGAGGACTTGCACTACATGATCGAGCCCGAGACATTGACAGCGCTGTCAATGCACTCTCTTTCTTTAGTAGCGTCTGCTCCCTCTTCCACACTTTGATCGTGCCTTCTGCCACCTCGGTGAACACCAACCTCTCGATGTTGGCGACGATGAAGTTGTCGTCATGTGCATGGATGGACAAAACGGCGACGAAGTGCTTGATCCATAGGGTTTTCTGTCTTTTGTTTTGAATTATTGTTTGTAAAGCTAGTGATTTAGGGTCTGTCCATTTGATTTAGAGTAAAACAGCGGAGAGAGGCTGGCGAAACCGCCTGAGTTGGTGTTATTGGGGAAAGTTGGATCTGGGTAGGGTTTTATATATTTATTTATATTTTATTTTATTGTATTTTTAAAGCATGGAGAAGAAAAAAAATTATTTATTAAAATTTCCATTTTATTTATATATATATTTTTAATTAAACAAGTAATTACATTATTTTATTTTATATTTAATTCAATTTAAACAAAAAAGTGGGTCATGACACATCATCATTTGTGGTAAAAAGACTAAAATAACTCTGCCATGTCATCAAAACTAACAGAGTTATTAATAGAGATAACGGTGGGAAGGTGAAGTGAAACACAAAATCATGGTCAAGGAGGTTAAGTGGGCCACTTTAACTTCGAGGGGGTAAAGTGAGATTTTACAGAAGTTTCAAGAGGCACTACACTAAATAAGCATTTATTTTACTGCTAGGTTGTATTTAATTAGAATTTTTGAAGTTCGGCTTGTTTAACTTTCATTTCTTAGCTTAAGTGGAGTTTGTATTTAATCTTGAATTGCCCATGTTTTTTATTATTTGTTTGTGTTGTAATTTTGAACTTTGGATTGTTTCAAAATACTTTAATTTGCTAGTTAGGTTATTTGTAAGTTGTTTAGGAACTGCCCATATTTAAATTCAATGGATAATGCTTGTTTTAAGTTGATATATTTTAGAATGGAACTAACTCAGAGCAAGCCCAACTTAATTCATAAAAACTAGGCCTACTTAAAAAGTCCTTCAAATTAGGCCTAGTAACCATGTTTGCAAAGGGTCGGTACAGATTAGGGTCGAACCATTTCGATCAAAAGTCTCGGTCAAATCGAATCTCGGCAACCTAGAACTCCGGCCTCGGTATCGGTCTCTGAATAGGCAATCCGCTTCTCTTCGATTCGGTTGTCGGCTTTCCTTGCTTGGGTTGGTTGCCGAATCGAATCCACCCTAGTGTTATGGTTGGGCTCGAATGGTGAGTTTTGGGAAGGAGAGGAGTGAGTTGGGTAGAAAATGAAAACGATAATTTGGCATTTTCAATTTTTGTACATGAGTTTGAATTTGTTTTCAGAAAATGAATTTTAGTGATTTGGAAAAAGACATACTAAACGCGTTTTGGGTAGAAAATGAAAACGGGGGCGTGAAAACATAACCGAATGACCCCTTAATAAGTAATGATACTCTTACCACATTTTTATACCACAATTCTATACCACATGATGTGGCATACTTGGACATGCCACCACATCACTTAATTTCAATTTAAGTGTTCTTATTTTTCATCAGTTTTAATTTACTCGAATTTTATAATTTAATTCATTAATCATTTGAAACACCATCATCCACCATTGAATATTACCCTAACACCATCATCCACCACTACCATACCACCACCACCACACAACTACCATCATCATAGCCTCTTCGTCAACATGATTTCCTTCATGGGAAGATATATATACACATAGTTCTAAGTGTTGTGAATTAAACTAGCTCACTCCCCTTAAGATCTTGTTGTTAATGGACTTTGGACAAACTCAATGATGGATGAGTCTAACACTTTCACACACACACAGAAAAATAACCAAGCACAAATGACACAAGTGTTTATAGAGGTTCAGCAATTTGCCTAGATCCTCTTTGGTGATCCTTTCACTAATGAAGATAGGTCACAACTTTGGTTTTCAAAAGAAAACCCCCTTAGAACACTATCCTCACAATCTGTTTCTCTCACACCCTTTGCTCAACACTTTGATATACTTGAAAGACTCCCCCTTTCCCTTGGTTTTTCTTGGACACACTAGTTTCCAACTACTTTTCCATAATGTTGTCTTGCTTCTTCTTCCCTTTTATACACAAGCCTTTGGACTTAGGAGAAAACTCTATCTTTTCCTGCACATTCTCACTTTAGTCACCCAACATAGACCATAGGTTAGGCAAGCCAAAAGCAAGTCATTAATTGCCTGCACACTCAGCCACCTTCTCTAGAACCAAAGAGTGGGAACTCTTTGAAACAAGTCAACAATTAACCATAAATGCTCTCCCAACTTTCCAGCAGATTGTCAACCTTCATTTAACTTAGAAGTGACCCATAAAGTTCTTGCAATTAGGTAGAAAGCGATATCACATGAAAAGAGGAGTTGAAAATGCGTGGAAAATCAACACTGCACGACAGAAGCGACCGGTTGCTTTGAGGCAGATTCAAAACTAGAATCTGGAGCTTGAAAAAGACCAGTCGCTTGTAGCTGGCGACCGGTCGCTCTCTGGCGATTTTCCAAAGCTACACTCTACTTCAAAACGACCGGTCGCAAATGCCCAGTGACCGGTCGCTTTCCCCGAAGCTTATATCCTTAGGTGAGCCAATTTTTTTCCAACACTGAGTTCATTACGCAGATCTTCAATACAAGAAAGAGAATGATGAGATTACAGTACCACTCACAGCCAATTTTTTTGAAATCAGACACATTGCTTCTTGGTATGTTAACATTCTGCCCAAAGAAATAAAATGAGACAACAAACAAACCATTGAGAATATGAAATAGTCTTCCTTTCAATTAAAAAGATGAATCTGCAATACATGAAGAAAAAACAAGCCCAAAAATAAAATAAAATAGGAGACACACAAGAAACCTGTGGAAAACACTCTAATTAATGGTGGGGAGAGATGAAGAACGGCGGAGAGGGGTGGAGAACGGTGTTATTTTTAAGGGGTGTCTTCCATTAATAATATTCTGGTTTGGGAGTTTAGTGCTGTCTTCATAGGTGGTTCCAGATGCCTAATAGGTTGTTTCTAGATAATTTTACTTGATGCATGAGGTACTCTAGTGTGTAACTGTATTGGATTTGTTGAATACTTGTTTATCTGATGGATCTTTTTCCTGGTTTATTCTTTATGCCATTTTAATGTGTTCTTTTAATGTGATTGACAACCTCATTAGTTAGGCAGGCTTTGAAGTGAATTTTTTGTTGGATCTTTTGGGTAGCCAACCCACCAACCTACCTACATTTCTATGATAATTAATGAATTAAATAACAAGATTAAATCCCTTTTTCCCCAAATAATAATAATAATAATATGATTAAATTATAAATTTGGAGTTAATTAAAGGGAGATTCACTATTATACTCAATATAGGAGCCCAAATTATTATAAAAAAACCCTATATGAAATGGATTTTAGAAACACACCCAAAACTCATTTACAATATAACAAAAAAACTTCTAACTTCTTTTAAATTACAAAACTGCCATTGATTTCTTAGAACAAACCCAACCTCAGAACCTCATAAAAAAGCCCAAAACACTCAATAGGGCATCAAAGTAATTTAATAATCAAAATTAAATTCAATAAGGCCAGCTGTCATTTTTTGAGTTTTTTTTATTATTTGTTTATAGAAATTAAATAGTATAAGGTTTATCTATATTATTAGTGCTAAAAATAGGTATTTAACTAAATTTCTCTAAATTAAAATTGATGATGTGATCGATGACATGAATTGACATGTCATGTGCCACATCATATGATATGAAATTGTGATACCAAAGTATGATAAGAGTAGCATAATACCGAGAATCTTGAATCTGACCTTGGAGATTCAGTTGTGGGGAATGGGGGCGTGAAAGTCAAGGGAAAGAGGCGGGTAATTTAAAGTAGAAAACAAAACAAAACCAAGGACCTTTCCGTAAGTTGGGGGGCCCACCCACGCACGCGCATTTCCTACGGCCTACGGCAAAGGCAAAGGTGAGCCGTGTTCGAAAATCCCGCCCTTTTCTTTCTCTCTCTCCTCTCTCCTTCTCCTTTTCGTCTTCCTTTACTCCTAACATGTCTTGTACGAATGAAATTAATATTATTATTTTCTAAATCATATTATTTTTAATTATTAATTATTTTCCCTTTCTCACATTATTTTGGATTTTCAACCAAAATTTCCGCAAGCTCGAAAGTCCTCTCTCTTTCTTTCGCTCTTTCGCTCGCTCGCACGTTCACTTTCTCAATTCCTAGGGTTTCTGTTCATCCTCTTGAGGTATTTTCATTTTGCAGATCTAAATTGGATTTTTTTCAATTGCATCCTCCAGTTCTACATCGCACTCTTTCTCTATGGAATTTGTTGACATTTGATCGTTTCATGTTTTCATTATGCTGAAAGGTTTGATTTTTCGTTTGAATTTGTTGATGTAGCAAATTGAAGACTTTTTTTATTTTATTATTATTATATGTTGTTATTGTTATGGCAAAATTAAAACACATGAGATTTTAACGTTCGTCATGGATAATTTGAACATTCTTCATTTAATCCATGCTATAGCTAAAACTAAAACACATGAATTTGAACAGATGAAATTCTTCTGGTTCAGTTATTGTACAAGGATGTTAGGCAACTCAAAAGATAGATAGATAGATTTATTAGTGCTCTTGTTGTAAGCTTATTTGAGAAGTAACCTTGATCATTTGTTTGTCCTCTTTGTTTTGCTTTTGATCCTGAGCAACAAGCTTAGCTTGAGCCTCGAAATTGTTGTCATGTTATCGTTTTATATTATCTTATTCGTTTATAATTTTATACTTCTAGAATGCCTTACAATGATTTCCCTTGCTCACATGCCCACCTTCCCCCATTATGTTAGACTCTTAGTCAGGTGAAATTTAATTATTGCCTTGTTTAATTGGTCTGGTCTGTGCATGCTAATCATTTCCTTTCTCTTACATGAATTCATTTCACAATCAGGTTTCATATGCATAATCTTTATGTTGCCGAGAAATTTCAAGTTTTTAATCCTGGAAAAGGAACAGTATTGTAATCTGGTAAAAAAATATACTGGAAGTGAAAAACTAGGTCATGATGGTTGATTTGGGCATTTCACTTGCAAGGGTAGTGACCAGCTTGGATGGGTATGGTCCATTTCTTTTGGGATGGCTGGTCACTGGGTCATTTGGGCTTCTAGCCATCATCTTTGCATTTCTTAAATGGCAGAGAAGGACATCTCTAAATTGGGTTAAAGCTGCAGCTAGAGAAAAGAAAAAAGTCTGGAAGAAGCTAAAAGTTCCTTTATCACATCATACTTGGATGGAAGATATGACTAATGGTGAACAGCCATCCACTTGTTGTGTTTGCTTGACTTCCTTGGTGTTTCTTCATAACCTAGGAACAAAAGCCTCATATCGCACTCCTGTCCATCGTTGCTCTGTTTGTGGTGTAGCAGCTCATTTCTATTGTTCTCAGTACGCAGTAAGGGATTGCAAGTGTGTGGTACAAGCTGGTTTTACCCATGTCCGACATCACTGGTCCGAAAGATGGGTTAATATGCATGATAATCCAGAGATATCGGTCTTCTGTTTTTATTGTGATGAGCCATGTGGTGTTCCTCTCCTTGATGCTTCTCCTACATGGCATTGCTTATGGTGTCAACGCCTCATACATGTCAGATGTCACAACAAAATGGCAAAAGAATGTGGTGATGCTTGCGATTTTGGTACTCTTAGCAGAATTATTATTTCTCCTTTGTGTGTGAAAGAAGTTGGCCACTATAATGGAGGTGGAATGCTAAGTTCATACACAGATGAAATGATAACCTCACCTGTTCGTCGCCAGTATAGAAGAAAGCGCCGCCATTGTAAGCATGGTAATGGTCAGTCAGCTAATGGTAACTTAGCCACTGATGCACCTGTGGAGTGTGTGTTCAATGGATTTACTCGTATGAAGAAATCCCGTAGTGAGAAGAGTTTTGACTACTTGAATAAGGATGATAAGGCACTGATTGTTAAAGGCAACCATAATGGGTTTATGCAAAGACAGGGTGGAACTGTCACCTATGGGCAAATTAAGAAATATAAACTGGTTGATTTGCCACATGATGCAAGACCTCTTTTGGTCTTTATTAATGCCAGGAGTGGAGGTCAAAATGGGGCTTCTCTAAGGAGAAGGCTGAACATGCTATTGAATCCTGTGCAGGTAATGTTTGTGCCTTTTCAGCCTCAGTCACTATGATGAATTATTACTGTACATTGTTTTAGGCTGGAAACAAAAGGTGATCATTGATGTTTAATGTTATCCTGCTGTGTTACAGCTCTTAATTTGCGCTGTAGTTTGTATGCTTGTTTTTTCAAGTTAGTTATTTCTAAATGAATGGATAAGTTTCAGGAGGAACTTAACCCTTCTTCATGCTACTCACAGTAATCCTAAACCCACTTGCGTACCTCCTGTTGTTTGTGCACAAATTGAAGCATATAGATACATGTAAGCAAAAGTGCGTAAACAATTAGATACATGAACATCAAATTATAGTTTGTGAGCATCTAACAATAAAAATAGCTGTATTAGTACAAAATTAAATTTCCATATATTAATCCAGAGATGTGATTTGCAGCGCTGTTCCCAGTAGTAGGATATCTGGCAACTTTATGTGGGAGGAGAGGGAAAAAAGATATTCATTGGATGAATTTTGGGAGTGGGGGGTGGTGGGACCTTACGTGTATTTTATTTTGGCATCTTATTCATTCCTCATTCTTGAAACATTAAAGCTTACATGCTCTCATCCTAGGGTGAATGGACCTATTATACCCCGCCTTCGCTCTTCCTTTTCCTTTGATTTCCCACAAACAGAAAAGCGTAGAAGAAAACATAAATAGCTTGATGTGAGGATTAAAATAGTCATAAAGGAGGAAAGTGCAAAATGATAAAATTTCCCTCCTTGCGAGGAGTATAAGTTGGATTCAAAATTTTGTACTTTTCCCCACCTTGGGTGCAGGTAATTTATTTCCATGGTTATTTAGCAGCTTAAATCTTCTGCATTGCTTATTCAAGAGCATAATGTTAGTAGTAGATATTCCCTCAGTAAATCACCAATATTTGAATTCAGTGATTGAGATGGATCCTGGGTGTGCTAGAAATGGTTTTGCACTCAGGAGATTATGGTTTATAGATAATTAGCTGAGCTCTATTTTGAAATTGCAGGTTTTTGAACTGAGTTCTTCCCAAGGGCCTGAGGTGGGTTTGGAATTGTTCAATCATGTGCAGTATTTTAGAGTTTTGGTATGTGGAGGAGATGGCACTGTTGCATGGGTCCTTGATGCGATTGAGAGGCATAAATTTGAATCACCCCCACCTGTTGCTATTCTTCCCCTTGGCACAGGAAATGATTTGTCAAGGGTATTGCAATGGGGAAGAGGCTTCTCGACGGTTGATGGACAAGGTGGCTTAACCATGCTGTTGCATGAAATTAACCATGCTGCAGTTACAATGTTAGATCGCTGGAAGGTAAACATCAAATCAGAAGCTGATCCGAATAAAGTGCAGTCTAAGTTCATGATGAACTATTTAGGTATTTCTCTGAATGTACTACTATCTAGTTATGGTTTGTCGGATGTGTTTGACCTTTTTCTCATTGTCTTTGAAAGGTATTGGATGTGATGCAAAGGTTGCATATGAATTTCATGTGACTCGGGAAATAAATCCTGAGAAGTTCAGTAGTCAGGTACCTGTACTCCTCTCTTTGGGTTTTGTATAATTGCTTAATGATGGGTTTTGTGGCACTATCCCTTTTACAGTTTTTTGATCTTGCATGTGTATAGCCTTTTTAATGTTGTGATTTTTCAATTAACAATTACAGAAGGCTACATAATGATATGTTTCTTTTTTGTTTTTTGGCTTTAACTAAAGATAGAGAAGAAAAAATGAGATAAACGTGAGAAGAGAGATGATGGATGTCAATGAGAGAGCAAAAAATAAAAATGCGAATGGTTTATAATATAAAAACTGAAAACTATAAACAATTTTAAAATAGTTGTTGTAAGTTTTAGTTCTCTGTGCACTCTCTCAAATCTTTCTTATCTCTCTCAATGCTCATTTTCATCCCTCGTTTCTGCCTCTCTTTTTTTTATTTTTGTATCTTTGATTAGAAAGAGAGGAAAACTGAAATTAAACACAATGATCCCAAATTTGTTGTTCTAGGAATCCAGGTTTTTTTGTGCCTTTAAATAATAATTGGCTGGAATTTAAATATTATTATAAAACTTTTGGCTGAACTAGATTATCATTCTCTTGACTACAACCATGAGTATTCAAACCAGAAGGGCAATATGAATAAAAAAAATTTCTTTCAAGTTATTATTGTTTGCTACTCAGTTCTGAGTTTCAGATGTGGAATTGCTTTAGGTTAAACGGCACATTTTCTAATTTGTGAGAATTATAACCTAATATTTAAGACAACGACTGTTATCTTTTATTTGCTCCGTGTGATTTTGGCTTCACTGATGATTGCTCTATGAACAGTTTGTGAATAAATTACGATACGCTAAAGAAGGTGCCAGAGATATAATGGACCGAACCTGTGCTGACCTTCCTTGGCAAGTTTGGCTTGAAGTTGATGGGGAAGACATAGATATTCCAAAGGTGCACAATAATCATAATTGTGTTTTTCTGTTTTTAGCTGTTTTCTTTCTTGTTTGAAGTGATGCCTTTTAGTCATATTTTTTCTTCTTCTGCTTCCAGGATTCGGAGGGTCTAATCGTGCTCAACATTGGCAGCTACATGGGTGGAGTTAATCTTTGGCAAAATGATATTGAGCATGATGATGAATTCAGTCTTCAGTCCATGCATGATAAAATGCTTGAAGTTGTATGCATATGTGGAGCTTGGCACCTTGGCAAACTTCAGGTTTGTGAAATTTTTATATTTGCTATTTTTATGTTTGAGTGTATTCTGTCATGGAAGCTTTACCAAAAAATGAAACACGAAAAGAAAGTCTTACACATGCATTTGCGTGGAATAGTTTGTTTTTCCCATTTAGTTTCTTTTTCCTTAATATGTTAAGCTAGATAAGAAGCTTTTTCCCCGTAATAAAATATAAAAAACTTGGTATCAATATCCAGTTGTTAACAATAAAATCCTATCAAGAGAGCTCCAAAGATGAACTCAAGTTTCAGTTCTAGTATTATCTACTACTTTATTTCGATGCAACCCTAATGTGGTAGTTTGAATGGATTTGATTTGAATCTAAAAATGGGTATTGCCTTGTTTATTGTTTTTATCCTTTTATTTTCTGAAATGAGTCCCACCTTTTCTTATTTTTTTATTTTTGATATGAAACATGGTTTCCTTAATAAAGAAATACTACAAAACAGAGGAGAAGTTGTCTACTTGACAAGCTACACTACTCAACTACAACAGCGGCACAGTTAAAGCATCCTAATGTTCCATGACTGAATCTAAAATACAGCAGCACTCCAATCATCAAATGAAGCCTGAAAAGAACTATCCCCAATCTCTGAAGATACGCCCAAAACAAATTCTATCCCACAACAGGTCCACTTCCTTCTACCTTACACCCGTAAAGATCCTTCTATTTCTCTCCATCTCCATCCACACCACCCAAAAGATTGCTTCACAGAACTTCTCCCTAGCAATATACCCCTCCCTTTTTTTTTCCACCGGGGAAATTACATCTCTCACCCAATAATGTAGCACAAGAAGCTGGAGTACCAATTCAATTGGGTGTTCCTAAACAATCTTCTCCACAAGGACAATGCAATGGGGCAATGGAGCAGCAGGTGATCCGAAGTTTCAGCAGCATTTTTCCATATCACACTGACCAAATCACAAGTATTCATCCTCCCATGAGATATAATTCACCTGTACCTTAAGAAGTTTTTTCCCTTCCAAATTGCACTAGAGGGGCTGAAAAGAAAAAGTGAAGAGTTGTCAAACAACTTTTGTCCGTCCATGCTGAGTCTGATGTTGATTTCTCTGGGGACATTCTCTTTGTCGCCCATCTAAAATTTGTCCAATTTGTCCTTTCTGTTTTTTTAGTAATTCTTGGACTTTATATCAGCTTGATATAAAGATTTCCCTCCTTCATGGTGACTTTCAGAGGTGTACATTGTCCAGCCTTCCTTCAGCTTGATAATATTGGGAATGCAGTTTTTGGCATATTTGGCCTTTATCTCGAATTACTGTGTAGTATGCATCATTAACAGAGCATGATTAGTAGTGCTGAAACAACTGTATTGCAGAGTGAAGCACCTTATTATGCATCATTAAAAGCCATTATAAATATATTTAGCCTCTTCATGCTAAGCGATGAAATATTTATTTATTTTTGGGTGAAATATTTGTTGAGAATCACATTTGTATCCTTTTTCTGTTTTTTCTTTTTGTCTTTTTGTTCCAATGTTAAATGTCTGCTTACTATTTCGTTCTTGTTTTGCTGTACAGGTTGGACTTTCACATGCTAGGAGACTAGCCCAAGGGAAAGTCATAAGAATACATGCCTCCAGTCCTTTCCCAGTCCAAATAGATGGAGAGCCATTTATACAACAACCTGGCTGCTTAGAGATCACACATCATGGGCAGGTATGATTTGAAGACCCCTTCAATAATGTATTTTGAGGCACACAAATATGCCTGATCATCTGGGATTTGTTAGAGATGCATAACTTGTTCATTGTTTAGTATGTTTGATACAGTTTTTTGGCTTTTTCTTTCTTAGTGTGTTAAATGATTATGTTTAGGGTTGAGGGTTGACGGTTTAGGTTTTAAGTTTCAGGCTTTAAACCCTAATCCCAACATACACCCTAAAGTAATCGGGAAACTCTAAATTTTAAAGATAAAAAAAAGAAGGGGAAAATGCTGGAAAGAAAATTTGAATGGCTGCTTGAGCGGTCGTGATGTCAACCCTTGATCGCCATTCTATACTTGTGTGTGTGTGTGTGTGTGTGCACCTATGGATATATAATTATATATGGTATTATTCTCTTGCTGACTTATGCTCATATTTTTATGTTTGTGATGAAAAAGATGAAGTGTACATTCAGTATAATTTGTTGGGAGGGCTGGGCTCTCATGGTTTGAACTATCTGCATATGTTTTCATGCATGCTGGTAGGAGATGTAAGCATTGGATAGTTCTATTTTACTCCATTAATTGCTCAGTCTGGCTTCATGTTGGGAAAAATTTAAAACCAAAAATGAAAATGGTAGATAATGAATCTTGAATATTTTTCTTTTCTTTTTGTTATTGCATTTTCAGATGTTCATGTTGAGGAGAGCTTCAGAAGAGCCAAGAGGGCATGCGGCTGCAATCATGGCGGAGGTTTTATTAGATGCCGAATCCAAAGGCATCATCAATGCATCCCAGAAGAAAATACTTCTCCAGCAGATGGCCCTCCAGCTCAATTGATGTCACTCTGCTTCTCTTCCCCGTCATCAAATTTTTAACAATTCTTTTGTCCTCCTTTTCCTTACCCTTATTTCGGGCTGGTTCAGCAGCCCTAGCCCACGCATTTTTGGAATTGCTTCTTTGTAGAAGCAGTTTTTGTAAACCCCATATATATAGAGAGAGATAGAGAGAGAGCTACCAAATAGGAGAGAGAGAGCGATTGCATATTATGAGAATTACCACATTGGGTTGAAATCCCATTTTTCCTGCAGTTGTGGATGCCTTCTGTTTTTTGACTTTGTTATAAAAGGTTTAAATTACGCATACACCCCTTGAGAATTAGCGTTTTCCTTCTTTTTTGTTTCCGACAGTGAATTTTCTACATTTATTAATACATACCTCCTGTTTCCAGCACCCCGATTCTTTTTATTTTTTTGGTCCTTTACTTTGGACTGGTGTTGTACCATTAATCCTTTTCGTTAAAATCTGAGGGCAAATGAGGAATTCACCTCACATCTTGAGAAAATACAGATGAAAAACAAAAATACCTATATTTGAAATTATCAAAACTGCCTAGCTTAGCTTGGATAAATATCAGGAGCTTCTCAGAGGCTGACATGACAAGCTTCTCTTCAAAATCCTCGCAGAGCAGAAAATATTCATGCCAATGCATTGACAAACTTGGGGTATGCTGTGAACTAGTAGATACATAGGAAAATTCCCATAGAACATGTGGAAGCATTAAGGACGATCCAGAACCGAAAGAAAGCAATGGAGATCAACCAGCTGGTAGGATCATATTATCGACTACTTGACTAGACGAAACCTGCAAAGCCAATGACACATTCTCATGCGCTTAACTTTACATGTACTGGGTGATGCCATTGTAGAGGTATCCCAAGCCAATGACACATTCTCGTGCGTTTTAACTGTTCTGCATAGCAATGTGCTGCCCTGCCCTTTCTAAAAATCTAGCTAAAGATATTCTAGAATCTAGTAGTAGATATTGTTGGAGTTGGCTTACCTTAAGGATGCGAAGGAAGAAGGAAGAGGAAGGCTCGACTAGAAACCGATCAATCGCTGGCGAGCGATCGCTTTTGTCCAGGGACCTCTAGTGCGCGCGATGATATGATTAATTGCAAGTGGACAATATCGCTCAAATTAATATAGTAGTAAGTAGAGTATCGTTCCAACAGGGATCAAGTAATTTATTAAATACTAGAGTGATTTATATCTAATTATATTTGAATTAAACAAAAAGAGAATTATGATGATTAAAATCTAATTAAGCAAGCAAAATAAATTGAGATTAAGGAAATAATGTAAAAGATGAAAACAAAGATGATAAAGCACTAGGGCACCGATTTCACCTAGCTAATCCCACCCAAATCCTTCTAGCTTGTTAATTCTAATTACCTAACATGTTGATAATCGTTTTCCCTTACCTCACCAATACTCTCTTCCGAGTTATATTAGTTGTATTCCTTACCATCAACCCACTCTATTCCTAGTTATGGATTTAGATAGCTAAGAACCCATTAAGATTTGTGGAAAACAATAAAGACTACACAAACCATAACCTAGTCTTCCGAGTCGGCTATGTAATTTATGGTACTTGTTACTAGAAGCTATTTACTAGGAATCTCCTTCCGGTTTCAACCTAATTCTTCCAATCATGCAATTAGTGGCCAATTAATTGAAAGCATTAAGAACGGTAACAAGCACTCAACATGTATAGATAAATAAAATTAACAATATCAAAGAATTTGAGTATTCATAGCTAGGCTACATCGTAGCCCTAGTAAAAGAAATTAGTTCATGAAGGACTTATTGAGAATCATGATGGTTGATGAAGACATGGAAGGCATCGAATTCTCCAAGTAGAATGCCAAGGTTGCGCAAGCTCTCTTCGTATTCTCCTTTGGATATTTCGGCTATGAGTATGAATATGTAGGATGATTGATGATGGGTAATTCGATGATGACTCTTCAACAATGACCTAAACTCCCTATTTATAATACTCATACAAATCCTACCCTATCTAAGGTATAATTACAATTATTATAAAAGTAGGATTCCTTCTAAAATAGGGTCTTCTTTATTTCTCCTTGTTTGACTTGATAAGACTTGAAACCTCTTAAATTAGGCAATTTGACAACATTCCTTGCGACAAAAGGAATGACTTGGCGTCTTGACTTGATTAATCTCCAATCTTCATCTTCTTGCCCCTTTTTAGCACACTTTCTCATATTTCACAATTCCTTCACAAATCTCACAAGACCAATTAAAACAACCAATTTAATCCAAGGAAATTAACAAATAGATAAGTAAAGGAGGCATAAAATATATATAAAATATAGGCTTATCAAATACCCCCAAACCTATCTTTTGCTAGTCATCGAGCAAAATTGAAAATCAAAAATAAAATAAAACAAACAAACTAAACTAAACCACTTTCGCAGGTAATCTCGATGGCATTTAGCATGTGCCACAAGCCTTTAAACCTCTAGGTGTCCCTAGTAGGAGGAGTTGTGTCTCCTGAGGGTTTACCAGTCACGACACCCACAAACGCTCCTTGCAACACAAATTCGTTAAAGCAATACTTCCAACAAACTAAAAATAACCAATGAATGTCAATCACATTTCAAAAACTAAAGTTATGCCACTACAAATAAAATGCATCATAGTGTAAAGTGTAAAGCCAATACTTCAAGCATTCGAACTTAAAGATAACCACACTCGGCGTGTGTACAAATTCACCTCGACTCTATGCCTCACTGGATAACACTCAATTTTCTCACATAACCTAGGGTTGCACTCTTACCCCGCATATGTGAATGAAGTTAGGTGAAGAAATCAAAATATAAGACACATATGCATCCAAATGAATAAAAGGAAATTTCTGAAAATAGATCTCATGGAAAGGAAATCAAATACTAAGAACCATAGATGAAGTACATACCTCCACTTTTGAGTAAGAAGTCCCCAAAGATCCGTTAGGTCTTTACTATGGTTGTAATGAAGGGCTAGGTTATGGGTTATGAAAGAAAGGATAGGAAATACTAGAACTTGAGATATACCAAGGCATTTATCGCGTTATAAGGCTTGGCTCTTCCAATTTACTTCACAAAGGCGTCCAGGATTTTTGATATGCTTCACTTTTTTTTCTTTTTTCTTTTTTTTCTTTTTTTTTCCTTGAACTTTAAGCACATATTTCCTTGGTACACGCCACCTCTTTTATTGATGTAGAGCTCAACCTTCATCATTGTGTTCATGTGCCATGGCATCTCCCAAGTTATAGGGTATGACTAAAAATAGGGTGAGAAGGGGTAAGAAAAAATTGTGGGTGATGAAAGAAAAGGCTTAGTGTTTGGCTTCAAAGGGTTGATGGCACACACAAAGGGTAGGATATAAGGCTTATTTAGTGGTTAGAACATGCATAGCCCAACATCATCTCTCAGGGTCCATCCAATCTCAAAAGTAAAAGCATAAGATGATTCATACAAAATAGAGATTAGTTTTTAGTATTCAAATCAAAAACCTAATTGAGATCAATCTAAATAAGAAAGAATGAAAATAGTGAATAAGAATAATCCCAAATACTCTCTCAATAAATGGCAATTCGGCTCAAGTATCTCACAATGGTAGTCTCCACTATTTCTCCACAATCATCCAAGTATAGCTACATTGTCCATCAAAATACTTGAAGCATGGCTATGTGAAGTGCTTTAATTATGATGCATAAACTTTCATGGCAACACCTTAGTTAAAGAAATATGATCTAACATCACATATACATCACTATTCGTAAGAGAAAGTAAAAGCTTTAACAAATTTTTATTTTTTCAAAAGTTAAAGGAATTTTGTGATTTTGCAAACAAATATGCATGAATTTATGAGTTCTAATCGCTTAAGAATAATGAAATTTGATCAACAGGAAGAGGACACACTTGGAATCGCTCTTAGAAATCTCTGATCGTGAATGGAATGGATTGGAATTGATTTGGAATGAAATCAGAAAATTCTGGAAAATTGACCTTTAGCGACGAAAAATCTGATGAACACTGTCGATGAAAACCTTTAGCAACGAAAAATCTGATGAACCGTCGTCGCTAAAACCATTTTGTGACGAAAAATCTTCATATTTCTGGGCAGATTGCAGCTAGCCTCTTTTTGGTTTTAGGCCACTTTTTTAGCTTTAAATCTTCCTAAAACGTCATGTAAACAACTTGAGACCCCCAAACCTGTTTCAAATCATCATAATAACCATTCTAAACATGTTGGTGGCTTCAAATTTACCTGAAAAACATCAAAAAGGAAAAGAGGCAAAAATTTTGATTTTGACCAAAATAAGAACATAATAACCTCTTTTGCTATTTTCTGGGTTTTAAAGTCATCTAATGACCAAAACTACATCTATAACACATCTTGGGGCTAGAAAAAATTGAAAAAAGTTCTTTGAAACACAAAAATCCTTTCTTTGGAACATAAAATCTGTTTTTTTCTTTTCTTTATTTTCTTTATGACTCAAAACTCTAATAACAACAAAAATAACAAAATAACAAAATTCCACACCCCCAAACCTAAACTAAGCATTGTCCTCAATGTTTAAAGTAAATGCATGTAACAATTAGTAAAGGCATAGAAGGATGGAAAATAAATTGAAAAGAAAGGAACGAAGGTACCTAGTTGGGTTGCCTCCCAACAAGCGCTTGGTTTATAGTCGCTAGCCCGACTTTTTGAAGATGATCACTCGGGTTCTTGGAGAGCAAGGGTCTCCTTTTGGTGATCGAAATTTGCTTCCAAGTATGGCTTCAAACGTTGTCCATTCACCTTGAAGATAGTGCCGAGAGCATCATGTTGAATTTGAATAGTACCATACGGAAATATTTGCAAGACCGTGCAAGGTCCAGACCATCGAGACTTGAGTTTTCCGGGAAAGAGTCGAAGACGAGAGTTGTAGAGAAGAACTTTTTGGCCCACATAAAAATCTTTCCGAATAATATGTTTGTCGTGCCATTTCTTAGTACGTTCTTTATAAATCTTTGCATTCTCATATGCATCATTCCGGAACTCATCCATCTCATTCAATTACAAGGTTCTCTTTTCACCAGCGGCTTGCATGTCGAAATTAAGTGTCTTGACAGCCCAATAAGCTTTATGCTCAAGTTCCACGGGTAAGTGACAAGCTTTCCCAAAAATAAGTCGAAAAGAGGACATACCTATGGATGTTTTGTATGCCGTTCGATAGGCCCATAGTGCATCATCCAATTTCAAGGACCAATCTTTCCTAGAGGCACTAACCATCTTTTCTAAGATGTGTTTTAATTCCCTATTCGAAACTTCTACTTGCCCACTAGTTTGGGGATGATAAGGAGTGGCAACCTTATGTGTAATACCATATTTAGCAAGAAGAGAATTAAAAGAACGGTTACAAAAATGCGTACCTCCGTCACTAATTATGGCACGCGGAGTACCAAAACGAGTGAAGATGTTCTTTCTTAAGAATCCGAGCACACTCTTGGCATCATTGGTAGGCAAAACAGCCAATGTAGCCTTTGCCGTTAACTTTTTCGACTTTCATTCAATTTTCCGTTAAGTAATAAGGGTAAATTTGTAATTTCAAGTAAAATAAAGTTAAATTCATAAAACCAAAATAATAAAAATAAAATGATGTATTTAAAAATAAATTATCTCACTCAGTAGTACGGTCATGTGGTATAACTTGTACATATATTATAATATTATAATATAAGTGGATATTTATTGATATTATTCCCTAAAAGGAGGAGTATGAATCATGTTGTCCACTCATATTATAACATATGTACAAGCTATATCATGTGGCCGTCCTCTAGTACCATTCTATAATTTCTCCTAAACATGGACTATAAATAAAAAGCTGTTTATTTTCCTATCACACAGGCTTCACTCGACTTTTTTTTTTTTCGTTAAACACTTCACTCAACTTAAAATATATATATGTTAATTTTTTATGTTGTACTTGTCGGAAAATGATTATATGTTGTTTCTTCTTTAAAAGTTTTAAGATACATTTACAATGTGTTTTTAGGCTCTCTCACATATGGGTTGACAATAATTTTTTTTCACTAGAAAGCAATCAAATAATTTTCATTTTTTTTGTTGTTGTCAAAATACGATTTCATTAAAAGCCAAAAAGGCAAGCTAACACCTCACAAGCCAATAGCACAATAGAACAGTTACAAAACCAAGAAGGAAGCCTAATGTTGCATATTAAGGAAGGAGGCCTAATGTTGCAGATTATTAAAAACAAAAAACCTAAAAAAGAAAACCCTAATATGAGATGGTTAAGACAAAATTAAGAAGGAACCCTAATGTTGCAAATTCAAGGAAGGAAACCTAATGTTGCAAATTATTAAAAACAAAAAACCCTAATACAAGATGGTTAAAAAGGAATGGAATTCCACCAACTTCTAGAATTATAACTGGGCTTTTCCATTCCCTCTTGTTAACCTTCTCACAGACGAACATCCTTTATTAATTGATTGGAATCTATCTGTAGACCAATTTACCAGTCGTTATCAAGGGGCCATACGTAAATTGAGATGTATACAAGTAATATTGGGGGAGGGGGAATTGAATGTAGTTGTAAACACGAATTTCCTGCGACAAATGAGACAAGAACACGTGTACAAAATAATATTTGTATTAATGAAATTTAGGGTTACAATCTCTGTATGAAATCCTCTGATACGATCTCCAAAGTGTTTAAAGAAAATTTGTGTTTGATACAAGGGTTGTAGAGACTTGATCTTGATCAAACGGGTAGCACAAGGCTTGTTTGGTGATTGGATTTTTCTAGGGTGGAGGAACCGACACGTATTTGTTGTGCTTGGTGGCTCTTCCAAAGTGAGGTAAAGAATCAGAGAGTTTTCTATTTCTTCTAAGTGCTTGGGTCTGTCTCAACCCTTTTCTTCGTCTTGAGGCCTCCTATTTATAGGCTCCTGCGGGATGTTTGATCTAAATAGCTTTCCTTCTTTAGAACTTTGCTTTGTGGGATTTCGATTTGATTTAAAATCAATTCCAATAATTTGGCAATTTAACCAAATTATCTTCAATTGATTGACTTGATTAATATTTGATTTAAATCAAAGTCAATCATAGAAGATTTTTTCCTTTAATTTTGTCTTCACTTTGAACCGTTTGATGCACTACTCCGGATGTCGACATGTGTCACCTTTGACAACTAATTTGATTTTGATGAGTTGTATGCCACATGGGCGGATTATGGGGCCCACAATTTAATCCACCGAACCCTAATTATTTTCTTACTTAGTGGAATTTAATTCACTAAAATTTCGTTGTCTACAGTAGTGTTGTGCGCGGAAGCGGCAAAGCGTCAAATATGAGACCAATACAACAACCAGACAAAATATGACAGATATGCAAATAAATAAACCAAACAACACATAAAGTTGTATATGCCAAAAATACACATGAACCCTAATCCTATTTTTAACTCTTCTTCAAGCAATGAACAACAACCGCAATGACCATAAGAGCTGATAAGAGCTTCACTTGATTATATCAATGTGTGAACACATATTTTCGGTAACCATTCAGAAGGTGACACGAGGAAGATGGAATATTCCTGATGTAAAATAATTGTACTAATTAAAATCCCATTTAATGAGCCAATTATCCTGATTTAAGATAGGAATATCTCCCTAAATCAAGGATTCGATTTCCACCAAATATGCTTGATTTATCATATCATCTTATTTGTGGGAATTATTCTCCACAAACCTTACCAAAGATGGAGACTCTATATAAAGGCAAGCATAACTCACACATAAGGTAATTCCAAAACCCTAGCAAAAATATATAAGGTTCTCACGCCACCTCTCTCTCCTCTCTCTCTCATGGCTCACCCCTCTGTCTCTGTCTCTGTCTGTCTGTCTCTCTCTCTCTCGGCGTTCTCGCCTCCTCCTCTCCTCGGAGAGGAAAACTCCATACCTTTCAGTATAATCTGCATCTCCTTGAGACCATTTTACTGACTTAGGCATCGGAAGGCCCTTGGCCAACACCACACTGGTGTTCTCCAATTGACCACCATTATTTTGCAGGGTTTGAGGAGAGAAAATCTTCATCGAATATTCTCCCAGGAGGAAATTTGCTCACATAATCAAAATGCCCAAAATGACATGGATCAAAGTTAAGTACCAAGTGGATCACTTGATGATATCAAAATCCCTATAAGTAGGGTTTTTATCACACATAACCTTTTAAAGCTTTCATTTTAGTCCTCAAAACTTTCAAAAAAAAATAAGGTAGTTTCCTTAATTGTTTGGTTCACACATCAATTTGGTCATTGTCATCGCATTTTATAAATAAAAAAATTGTTAAAAATGGTCACATTTCATCAACTGGCAATCTTTTAAAGGGATATTTTTCATCAAAATATAGCTCATTCCCCCAATAGAAAAAATTAAACTTACTTCATTTTCTCAACAAAGTTATTTGCCCTATATTTACGATTTCACATTTGAGTTCCATTAAGGAGAGCAAAAAAACTTGTTCAGTAAAATACGTGAGCTTCATTTTGTCTCATGAGAATAGGTTGTATTTTGACAAAAAAATTACACCTTTAAAGTTGGTAGACCAACTTCACCAATTTT
Organism: Prunus kanzakura; assembly: GCA_020521455.1. Taxonomy (NCBI): domain Eukaryota; kingdom Viridiplantae; phylum Streptophyta; class Magnoliopsida; order Rosales; family Rosaceae; genus Prunus; species Prunus kanzakura. The sequence continues at coordinate 33,292 of BPUM01000513.1, forward strand.
TTTTTTTTTAATGGAATGCAGTAACATGATCAAATTAATGTGTGGAAAAAAAATATTAAGGACAACATTGAAGGATTTGAAAGATTGAGGATTGAAATAAGAACTTTTAACAAGTTAAGGGGTCATTCATGATAAAAACCCCATAATTTCATAAGGTTTTTAAACTCAAATAGTCCCCAAACTTATACACGATTTGAATTATGGTCCCTTAACTAAATTATTCGTTCAAATGATCCACATACTCTTTATTATTTGGCCATTTGATCCTACAATTACATTATGTCAATGTTGCCGTCAAATGTAGGGGTAAAAAAGCCCATCCTCATCAAAGCCCATCCTCATCACTGGCCAGCCACCATCTTGCCCAACTAACAAGGTCATCATCTTCCCAAACATGAAAAATCAATCAAACCCAACCAAAGAAAAAGTCTTTAAGGCGTTTAGCAATAGCATCATATTCAAAAGCAAAAGCAATATATCCCAAATTCTCTGTACTTCAGCCAATGGCTAGACTTCGGGTTAAGCTTTAGTCTATAGGCTAAACCAAAGTCTAAAGATCAAACCTTTAAATGTAGTTGAATATTAAAAAAATTAAAACTAAATATAGTTGAATATATTTTATTTTCATTGATTGACTCTGACCTGGTCAAGCTCTAAGAGCTTGTGGAGACAAGCTTAGGCTAAGGCATTGAAACCCAAGCCCAACCTAACACTAGTAAAAAAAAAACCCTTGCGCGACCAAATTTTGTGCAACGAAACACATATCATCGCACAAAGTCACTTTGCGCGACGACAAAACATCGTCGCTCAAAGTGACTTTGCGTGACGAAAATAAACTTCGTTGCACAAAGTCTTGTGCGACGACATATATTTCGTCGCGCAAAGTCTTTACAAATATAAATAAAATAAAAAATTATTTTTTAAAATCTTTGCATGACTTTGCGCGACGAATTACTATACTTCGTTGCACAAAGTATTGCGCTACGAAGTGTGGTTCGTCGCGCAAAGTCTTTACAAAAATAAATAAAATAAAAAATATATTTTTTAAAGCTTTGCATGACTTTGCGTGACGAATTACTATACTTCGTTGCACAAAGTATTGCGCTACGAACTGTGGTTCGTCGCGCAAAGTCTTTACAAAAATAAATAAAATTATTTTTTAAAATCTTTTCTTTTCTTCTTCATTAAGCTCCTGTTTTGTTTCTTCTGGTTTTTATATATTTATTATTTTTTCTGATTTATTTTTTAAATTATGATTTGAGGAATAATGATTTATTTGTTTAATGGATAAATTGATATGCATTTTGATTAGATTAGTTGATATTGATTTTGGTTAAATTAATTGATTGATTTTGGTTAGATTAATTGATGATGTGATATGAATTTTGGTAGACTAATTGTGTAAATGGCATGAATTTGTTCATATGAATTGATATACTATATAGACTATAGTATTGGTTGCCTAAATTTTAGCCTTTTAAATACCCCATCTCTGAAAAATTCATGGATCCGCTACTGGTACTAGGGTTGAGTTAAGTTTCTTTAACAACCCTAGTATTTAACTTTCTCATTCTTGTGATACAAGTATATAACCTATTGGGTGAAAAATTACATTCTCAGATGATATTATTAGATGTGGTTGTATTGTATATATAGAACTCTTTACAAATAATGTACAATGTTGTAATAAGAACAAAAGCCTCTCTCAGTCTCTCTCTTAGTTTCTCTCTCTCTCTAGTATCTCTCATCATTAATTGACACTAATCAAGACTAATTATTGTTGAAGAATATAAAGTCCTACATCAAAAACTTGACTAAATAAATTACAACTTATAATAAGTTGTTCCACTCCTAATAACAATGAGGCCTTTTGCGATAAAACCCCACATCTACTAGGCTTTGTAGGTGGTTAAGTTGGGAAAATATCGATGTTACTAGTAGTGGGCCATTCGCCCGTTTCTTTGAAATCTTAACATGGTATCAGAGTGGGACCCCAACCTAGACCCAAACTTCGACCCAAAACCGGCCACACCTTGA
>BPUM01000514.1:0-43026 GCA_020521455.1 Prunus kanzakura
GTAGTTCTAGGAGTTGGATTTCACTCAAAACTCTCCACATGACTCCTCCCAACATATTATGGTGATGCCCATATTTAGGGCTCGATCGGAAATAAATAGGTGTACGAAATTGGACACTTCAAGTTCAAAGGCAGTTTGTTCCGAATTGGAGTGGTTTTTGTATTCCGTAGTTCTAGCGATTGGATTTCACTCAAAACTCACCACATGACTCCTCCCACCATATTTTGATGATGCCCAAGTTTTGGGCCCGGTAGGAAATCAATTGGTGTAAGAAATTGGACAATTCAAGTACAAAGGCTGTTCGTGCTTTATTGGAGTGTTTGGTGTATTCTGTAGTTCAAGCGATTGGATTTCACTCAAACCCATCAAATGACTCCTCCCAACATATTATGATGATTCCCAAGTTTTGGGCTCGATCGGAAATCAATAGGTGTACGAAATTGGACAATTCAAGTTCAAAGGCAGTTCGTGCTTTATTGGAGTGTTTGCTGTATTCCGTAGTTCTAACGATTGGATTTCACTCAAAACTCTCCACATGACTCCTCCCAACATATTATGACGATGCCCAAGTTTTTGGCTCTATCGGAAATCAATAGGTGTACGAAATTGGACACTTCAAGTTCAATGGCAGTTTGTTCCGAATTGGAGTGATTGGTGTATTATGTTAGTTCTAGCGATTAGATTTCACTCAAAACTCACCAAATGACTCCTCCCACCATAGTTATGATGATGCCCAAGTTTTGCGCTCTATCGGAAATCAATAGGTGTACGAAATTGGACACTTCAAGTTCAAAGGCAGTTTGTTCCGAATTGGAGGGGTTGGTGTATTCAGTAGTTCTAGCAATTGGATTTCACTCAAAACTCACCGAATGACTCCTCCCACCATATTATGATGATGCCCAAGTTTTGGGCTCGATCGGAAATCAATAGGTGTACGAAATTGGGTAAGTTCAAGTTCTAAGGCAGTTCGTGCCTTATTGGAGTGGTTGGTACATTTCAGTAGTTCTAGCGATTGGATTTCACTCAAAACTCACCAAATGACTCCTCCCAACATATTATGATGATTCCCAAGTTTTGGGCTCGATCGGAAATCAATAGGTGTACGAAATTGGACACTTCAAGTTCAAAGGCAGTTTGTTCCGAATTGGAGTGGTTGGTGTATTCCGTAGTTCTAGCGATTGGATTTCACTCAAAACTCACCAAATGACTCCTCCCACCATATTATGATGATGCCCAAGTTTTGGGCTCGATCGGAAATCAATAGGTGTACGAAATTGGACACTTCAAGTTCAAAGGCAGTTTGTTCCGAATTCGGAGTGGTTGGTGTATTCCGTAGTTCTAGCGATTGGATTTCACTCAGAACTCGCAACATGACTCCTCCCAACATATTATGATGATTCCAAGTTTTGGGCTCGATCGGAAATCAATAGGTGTACGAAATTGGACACTTCAAGTTCAAAGGCAGTTTGTTCCGAATTGGAGTGGTTGGTGTATTCCGTAGTTCTAGCGATTGGATTTCACTCAAAACTCACCACATGACTCCTCCCACCATATTATGATGATGCCCAATGTTTTGTGCTCGATCGGAAATCAATAGGTGTACGAAATTGGACACTTCAAGTTCAAAGGCAGTTTGTTCCGAATTGGAGTGGTTGGTGTATTCCGTAGTTCTAGCGATTGGATTTCACTCAAAACTCACCACATGACTCCTCCCACCATATTATGATGATGCCCAAGTTTTGGGCTCGATCGGAAATCAATAGGTGTACGAAATTGGACAATTCAAGTTCAAAGGCAGTTCGTGCCTTATTGGAGTGGTTGGTGTATTCCGTAGTTCTAGCGATTGGATTTCACTCAAAACTCACCAAATGACTCCTCCCAACATATTATGATGATGCCCAACGTTTTGGGCTACGATCGGAAATCAATAGGTGTACGAAATTGGACAATTCAAGTTCAAAGGCAGTTCGTGCCTTATTGGAGTGGTTGGTGTAATTCAGTAGTTCTAGGCGATTGGATTTCACTCAAAACTCACCACATGACTCCTCCCACCATATTATGATGATGCCCAAGTTTTGGGCTCGATCGGAAATCAATAGGTGTACGAAATTGGACACTTCAAGTTCAAAGGCAGTTTGTTCCGAATTGGAGTGGTTGGTGTATTCCGTAGTTCTAGCGATTGGATTTCACTCAAAACTCACTACATGACTCCTCCCACCATATTATGATGATTCCCAAGTTTTGGGCTCGATCGGAAATCAATAGGTGTACGAAATTGGACACTTCAAGTTCAAAGGCAGTTTGTTCCTGAATTGGAGTGGTTGGTGTATTCCGTAGTTCTAGCGATTGGATTTCACTCAAAACTCTACCACATGACTCCTCCCACCATATTATGATGATGCCCAAGTTTTGGGCTCGATCGGAAATCAATAGGTGTACGAAATTGGACACTTCAAGTTCAAAGGCAGTTCTGTTCCGAATTGGAGGGGTTAGGTATTCCGTAGTTCTAGCGATTGGATTTCACTCAAAACTCACTACATGACTCCTCCCAACTTATTATGATAATGCCCAAGTTTTGGGCTCGATCGGAAATCAGTAGGTGTACAAAATTGGACCCTTCAAGTTCAAAGGCAGTTTGTTCTGAATTGGGGTGGTTGGTGTATTCCGTAGTTCTAGCGATTGGATTTCACCCAAAGCTCTCCACATGACTCCTCGCACCATATTATGATGATGCCCATGTTTTGGGCTCGATCGGAAATCAATAGGTGTACAAAATTGGACACTTCAAGTTCAAAGGCAATTTGTTCCGAATTGGAGTGGTTGGTGTATTCCATAGTTCTAGCGATTGTATTTAACTGAAAATTCTCCACATGACTCCTTCCACCATATTATGATGATGCCAAAGTTTTGGGCTCAATCGGAAATCAATAGGTGTATGAAATTGGACAGTTTGTTCCAATTGTATTTAACTCAAAACTCTCCACATGTCTCCTCCCACCATATTATGATGATGCCCAAGTTTTGGGCTCGATCGGAAATCAATAGGAGTACGAAATTGGACAATTCAAGTTCAACTGCAGTTCGTGCTTTATTGGAGTGGTTGGTACATTTCGTAGTTCTAGCGATTGGATTTCACTCAAAACTCAACAAATGACTCCTCCCACCATATTATGACAATGCCCAAGTTTTGGGCTCGATCGGAAATCAATAGGTGTACGAAATTGGACACTTCAAGTTCAAAGGCAGTTTCTTCCGAATTGGAGTGGTTGGTGTATTCCGTAGTTCTAGCGGTTGGATTTCACTCAAAACTCTCCACATGACTCCTCCCACCATATTATGATGATGCCCAATGTTTTGGGCTCGATCAGAAGTCAGTAGGTGTACAAAAATGGACACTTCATGTTCAAAGGCAGTTTGTTCCGAATTGGAGTGGTTGGTGTATTCCGTAGTTCTAGGAGTTGGATTTCACTCAAAACTCTCCACATGACTCCTCCCAACATATTATGGTGATGCCCATATTTAGGGCTCGATCGGAAATAAATAGGTGTACGAAATTGGACACTTCAAGTTCAAAGGCAGTTTGTTCCGAATTGGAGTGGTTTTTGTATTCCGTAGTTCTAGCGATTGGATTTCACTCAAAACTCACCACATGACGCCTCCCACCATATTTTGATGATGCCCAAGTTTTGGGCCCGATAGGAAATCAATTGGTGTAAGAAATTGGACAATTCAAGTACAAAGGCTGTTCGTGCTTTACTGGAGTGTTTGGTGTATTCTGTAGTTCAAGCGATTGGATTTCACTCAAACCCACCAAATGACTCCTCCCAACATATTATGATGATTCCCAAGTTTTGGGCTCGATCGGAAATCAATAGGTGTACGAAATTGGACAATTCAAGTTCAATGGCAGTTCGTGCCTTATTGGATTGGTTGGTACATTTCGTAGTTCTTGCGAATGGATTTCACTCAAAACTCTCCAAATGACTCCTCCCACCATATTATGATGATGCCCAAGTTTTGGGCTCGATCAGAAATCAATAGGAGTACGAAATTGGACAATTCAAGTTCAACGGCAGTTCGTGCCTTATTAGAGTGGTTGGTACATTTCGTAGTTGAAAGGCAGCTTGTTCCGAATTGGAGTGGTGGGTGTATTCCGTAGTTCCAGCGGTTGGATTTCACTCAAAACTCCCCACATGACTCGTCCCACCGTATTCTGTTGATGCCAAAGTTTTGGGCTCGATCGGAAGTCAATAGGGATACGAAATTGGACACTTCAAGTTCACAAGCAGTTCGTGCTTTATTGGAGTGTTCGGTATATTCAGTAGTTCTAGCGATTGGATTTCACTCAAAACTCTCCAAAAGACTCCTCCCACCATATTATGATGATACCCAAGTTTTGGGTTCGATCGGAAATCAATAGGTGTACGAAGTTGGGCAATTCAAGTTCAAAGGCAGTTTGTTACGAATTGGAGTGGTCGAAGTATTCCCTAGTTCTAGCGAATGGATTTCACTCAAAACTCTCCACAAGACTCCTCCCACCATATTATGATGATGCCCAAGTTTTGGGCTCGATCGGAAATCAATAGGTGTACGAAATTGGACACTTCAAGTTCTAGGGCAGTTTGTTCCGAATTGGAGTGGTTGGTGTATTCCGTAGTTATAGCGATTAGATTTCACTCAAAACTCACCACATGACTCCTCCCACCACATTATGATGATGTCAAAGATTTGGGCTCGATCGGAAATCAATAGGTGTGCGAAATTGGACAATTTAAGTTCAAAGGCAGTTCGTGCTTTATTGGAGTGTTTGATGTATTCCGTAGTTCTAGTGATTGGATTTCACTCAAAACTCACAAAAAGAATCCTCCCAACATATTACGATGATTCCCATGTTTTGGGCTCGATCGGAAATCAATAGGTGTTCGAAATTGGACACTTCAAGTTCAAAGGCAGCTTGTTCCGAATTGGAGTGGTTGGTGTATTCCGCAGTTCTAGCGACTGGATTTCACCCAAAACTCTCCACAAGACTCCTCCCACCATATTATGATGGTACCCAAGTTTTGGGCCTATCGGAAATCAATTGGTGTACGAAATTGGAGACTTCAAGTTCAAAGGCAGTTTGTTCCGAATTGGCGTGGTTGGTGTATTCCATAGTTCTAGTGATTGGGTTTCACTCAAAACTCACCGACTGATTCCTAACACCATATTATGATGATGCCCACGGTTTGGGCTCGATCGGAATTCAATAGGTGTACGAAATTGGACACTTCACGTTCAAAGGCAGTTTGTTCCGAATTGGAGTGGTTGGTGTATTCAATAGTTCTAGCGATTGGATTTCACTCAAAACTCACCGAATGACTCCTTCCACCTTATTGTGATGATGCCCAAGTTTTGGGCTCGATCGAAATCAATAGGTGTACGAAATTGGGCAATTCAAGTTCAAAGTCAGTTCGTGCTTTACTGGAGTGTTTGGTGTATTCCGTAATTCTAGCAGTTGGATTACACTGAAAGCTCGCCAAATGACTCCTCCCACCATATTATGATGATGACCAAGTTTTGCGCTCGATCGGAAATCAATAGGTGTACGAAATTGGACACTTCAAGTTCGAAGGCAGTTTGTTCCGAATTGGTGTGGTTGATGTATTCCGTAGTTCTAGCGATTGGATTTCACTCAAAACTCACCACATGACTCCTCCCTCCATATTATGTTGATGCCCAAGTTTTGGGCTCGATCGGAAATCAATAGGTGTACGAAATTGGACAATTCAAGTTCAAAGGCAGTTCGTGCCTTGTTGGAGTGGTTGGTACATTTCTTAGTTCTAGCGATTGGATTTCACTCAAAACTCACCAAATGAGTCCTCCCAACATATTATGATGATTCCCAAGTTTTGGGCTCGATCGGAAATCAATAGGTGTACGAAATTGGACACTTCAAGTTCAAAGGCAGTTTGTTCTGAATTGGAGTGGTTGGTGTATTCCATAGTTCTAGCTATTGGATTTCACTCAAAACTCACCACATGACTCCTCCCACCATATTATGATGATAAGCAAGTTTTGGGCTCGATCGGAAATCAATAGGTGTACGAAATTGGACACTTGAAGTTCAAAGGCAGTTTGTTCCGAATTGGAGTGGTTGGTGTAATCCGTACTTCTAGCGATTGGATTTCACTCAACACTCACCAAATGAGTCCTCCCACCATATTATGATGAAGCCCAAGTTTTGGGCTCGATCGGAAATCAATAGGTGTACGAAATTGTACAATTCAAGTTCAAAGGCAGTTCGTGCCTTACTGGAGTGGTTGGTGTATTCCGTAGTTCTAGCGATTGGATTTCACTCAAAACTCACCAAATGACTCCTCCACCATATTATGATGATGCCGAAGTTTTGGGGTCGATCGGAGATCAACAGGTGTACGAAATTGGACAATTCAAGTTCAACGGCAGTTAGTGCCTTATTGGAGTGGTTGGGGTATTCCGTAGTTCTAGCTATTAGATTTCACTCAAAACTAACCAAATGATTCCTCCCACCATTTTATGATGATGGCCATGTTTTGGGCTCTATTGGAAATCAATAGGTGTACGAAATTGGACACTTGAAGTTTAAAGGCAGTTTGTTCCAAACTGGAGTGGTTGGTTTATTCGGTAGTTCTAGCGATTGGATTTCGCTCAAAACTCTCCACAAGACTCCTCCCACCATATTGTGATGATGCCCAAGTTTTGGGCTCGATCGGAAATCAATAGGTGTTCGACATTGGACACTCCAAGTTCGAAGGCAGTTTGTTCCGAATTGGAGTGGTTGGTGTAATCCGTACTTCTAGCGATTGGATTTCACTCAAAACTCACCACATGACCCCTCTCGCCATATTATGATGATGCCCGAGTTTTGGGCTCGATCGGAAATCAATAGGTGTACAAAATTGAACAATTCAAGTTCGAAGGCAGTTCGTGCTTCATTGGAGTGGTTAGTGTATTCCATAGTTCTAGCGATTGGATTTCACTCAAAACTCACCACATGACTTCCCCCACCATATTACGGATATGCCTATGTTTTGGGCTATATCGGAAATCAATAGGTGTACGAAATTGGACACTTCAAGTTCAAAGGCAGTTTGTTCTGAATTGGAGTGGTTAGTGTGTTCCATAGTTCTAGAGATTGGATTTCTCTCAAAACTCACCACATGACTCCTCCCACCATATTATGATGATGCCCAAGTTTTGGACTCGATCAGAAATCAATAGGTGTACGAAAATAGGATACTTCAAGTTCAAAGTCAATTTGTTCCGAATTAGAGTGCTTGGTGTATTCCGTAGTTCTAGCGATTTGATTTCACTCAAAACTCACCACATGACTCCTCCCTCCATATTATGATGATGCCCAAGTTTTGGGCTCCGATCGAAAATCAATAGGTGTACGAAATTGGACACTTCAAGTTCAAAGGCAATTTGTTCCGAATTGGAGTGGTTGGTGTATTCCGTAGTTCTAACGATTGGATTTCACTCAAAACTCACCACATGACTCCTCCCTCCATATTATGATGATGCCCTAAGTTTTGGGCTCGATAGGAAATCAATAGGTGTACGAAATTGGACACTTCAAGTTCAAAGGCAGTTTGTTCCGAATTGGAGTGGTTGGTGTATTCCGTAGTTCTAGCGATTGGATTTCACTCAAAACTCTCCACATGACTCCTCCCACCATATTATGATGATGCCCAAGTTTTGGGCTCGATCGGAAATCAATCAGGTGTACGAAGTTGGACACTTCAAGTTCAAAGGCAGTTTGTTATGAATTGGAGTGGTTGGTGTATTCCGTAGTTCTAGTGATTGGACTTTCACTCGAAACTCACCACATGAATCCTCCCACCTATATTATGATGATGCCCAAGTTTTGGGCTCGATCGGAAATCAATAGGTGTACGAAATTTGGACAATTCAAGTTCAAAGGCAGTTCGTGTCTTATTGGAGTGGTTGGTGTATTCCGTAGTTCTAGCGATTGGATTTCACTCAAAACTACACCGACCGACTCCTCCCACCATATTATGAAGATGCCCAAGTTTGGGGCACTTTCGGAAATCAATAGGTGTACGAAATTGGACAATTCAAGTTCAAAGGCAGTTAGTGCCTTATTGGAGTGATTGGTGTATTCCGTGGTTCTAGCGATTGGATTTTACTCAAAACTCTCCACATGACTACTCCCGCCATATTATGACGATGCCCAAGTTTTGGGCTCGATCGTAAATCAATAGGTGTACGAAATTGGACACTTCAAGTTCAAAGGCAGTTAGTGCCTTATTGGAGTGGTTGGTGTATTCCATAGTTCTTGCGATTGGATTTCACTAAAAACTCTCCACATGACTCCTCCCACAATATTATGATGATGCCCAAGTTTTGGGCTCGATCGGAAATCAATAGGTGTACGAAATTGGACAATTCAAGTTCAAAGACAGTTAGTGCCTTATTGGAGTGGTTGGTGTATTCCGTAGTTCTAGCGATTGGATTTCTCTCAAAACTCACCACATGAGTCCTCCCACCATATTATGTTGAAGCCCAAGTTTTGGTCTCGATCGGAAATCAATAGGTGTACGAAATTGGACAATTCAAGTTCAAAGGCAGTTAGTGCCTTACTGGAGTGGTTGGTGTATTCCGTAGTTCTAGCAATTGGATTTCCCTCAAAACTCACCAAATGACTCCTCCCACCATATTATAATGATGCCCAAGTTTTGGGTTCCATCGGAAATCAATAGGTGTGCGAAATTTGACAATTCATGTCCAAGGGCAGTTCGTGCTTTATTGGAGTGTTTGGTGTATTCCGTAGTTCTAGCGATTGGATTTCACTCAAAACTCACCAGATGACTCCTCCCACCATATTATGATGATGCCCAAGTTTTGGTCTTCGATCGGAAATCAATAGGTGTACGAAGTTGGACACTTCAAGTTCAATGGCAGTTTGTTCCGAATTGGAGTGGTTGGTGTTTTCTGCAGTTCTAGTGATTGGATTTCACTCAAAACTCACCACATGAATCCTCCCACCATATTATGATGATGCCCAAGTTTTGGGCTCGATCGGGAAATCAATAGGTGTACGAAATTGGACAATTCAAGTTCAAACGGCAGTTCGTGCCTTATTCGATTTGTTGGTGTATTCCGTAGTTCTAGCAATTGGATTTATACCAAAACTCAGCAAATGACTCCTCCCACCATATTATGGTGATGCCCAACTTTTGGGCTCGATCGGAAATCCATAGGTGTACGAAATTGGACACTTAAGTTCGAAGGCAGTCTGTTCCGAATTGGAGTGGTTGGTGTATTCCGTAGTTCTAGCCATTGGATTTCATTCAAAACTCACCACATGACTCCTCCCACCATATTATGATGATGCACAAGTTTTGGGCCCGATCGGAAATCAATAGGTGTACGAAATTGGAGAATTCATGTTCAAAGGCAGTTCGTGCTTTATTGGAGTGTTTGGTGTATTCCGTAGTTCTAGCGATTGGATTTCACTCAAAACTCACCAGATGACTCCTCCCACCATATTATGATGATGCCCAAGTTTTGGTCTCGATCGGAAATCAATAGGTGTACGAAGTTGGACACTTCAAGTTCAATGGCAGTTTGTTCCGAATTGGAGTGGTTAGTGTGTTCCGTAGTTCTACCGATTGGATTTCACTCAAAACTCACCAAATGACTCCTCCCACCATATTATGATGATGCCCAAGTTTTGGGCTCGATCGGAAATCAATAGGTGCACGAAATTGGACACTTCAAGTTCAAAGGCAGTTTGTTCCGAATTGGAGTGGTTGGTGTATTCCGTTGTTCTAGCAATTGGACTTCACTCAAAACTCTCCACAGGATCCCTCCCACCATATTATGATGATGCCCAAGTTTTTTGCTCGATCGGAAATCAATAGGTGTACGAAATTGGACACTTCAAGTTCAAAGGCAGTCTGTTCCGAATTGGAGTGGTTGGTGTATTCCGTAGTTCTACCGATTGGATTTCACTCAAAACTCACCACTTGACTCTTCCCACCATATTATGATGATGCCCAAGTTTTGGGCCCGATTGGAAATCAATAGGTGTACGAAATTGTACAATTCAAGTTCAAAGGCAGTTAGTGCTTTATTGGAGTGTTTGGTTTGTTCCGTAGTTCTAGCGATCGGATTTCACTCAAAACTCATCAAATGACTCCTCCCACCATATTATGATGATGCCCAAGTTTTGGGCTCGATCGGAAATCAATAGGTGTGCGAAATTTGACAATTCAAGTTCGAAGGCAGTTCGTGCTTTATTGGAGTGTTTTTTGTATTCCGTAGTTCTAGCGATTGGATTTCACTCAAAACTCACCACATGAATCCTTCCACCATATTATGATGATGCCCAAGTTTTGGTCTCGATCGGAAATCAATAGGTGTACGAAGTTGTACACTTCAAGTTCAAAAGGCAGTTTGTTCCGAATTCGAGTGGTTGGTCTATTCCGTAGTTCTAGCGATTGGATTTCACTCAAAACTCACCACAAGACTCCTCCCACCATATTATGATGATGCCCAACTTTTGGGACCCATCGGAAATCAATAGGTGTACGAAATTGGAAAATTCAAGTTCAAAGGCAGTTAGTGCTTTATTGGAGTGTTTGGTGTATTCCGTAGTTCTAGAGATTGGATTTCCCTCAAAACTAACCAAACGACTCTTCCCACCATATTATGATGATGCCCAGGTTTTGGGCTCGTTCGGGACTCAAACGGTGTACGAAATTGGACAATTCAAGTTCAAAGGCAGTTCGTGCCGTATTTGATTGGTTCGTGTATTCCGCAGTTCTAGCAATTGGATTTTACTCAAAACTCACCAAATGACTCCTCCCACCATATTACGGTGATGCCCAAGCTTTGGGTTCGATCGGAAATCAATAGGTGTACGAAATTGGACACATCAAGTTCATAGGCAGTTTGTTCCGAATTGGAGTGGTTGGTGTACCCCATAGTTCTAGCAATTGCACTTCACTCAAAACTCTCCACAGGACTCCTTCCACCATATTATAATGATGCCCAAGTTTTGGGCTCGATCGGAAATCAATAGGTGTACGAAATTGGACACTTCAAGTTCAAAGGCAGTCGGTTCCGAATTGGAGTGGTTGGTGTATTCTGTAGTTCTAGCGATTGGATTTCCCTCAAAACTCACCAAATGACTCCTCCCACCATATTATGATGATGCCCAAGTTTTGGGCTCGATCGGAAATCAATAAGTTTGCGAAATTTGACAATTCATGTTCAAAGGCAGTTCGTGCTTTATTGGAGTGGTTGGTGTATTCCACAGTTCTAGCGATTGGATTTCCCTCAAAACTCCCCAAATGACTCCTTCCACCATATTATGATGATGCCCAAGTTTTGGGATCGATCGGAATTCAATAGGTGTACGAAATTGGACAATTCTAGTTCGACGGCAGTTCGTGCTTTCTTGGAGTGTTTGGTTTATTCCGTAGTTCTAGCGATTGGATTTCACTCAAAACTCACCACATGAGTCCTCCCACCATATTATGATGATGCACAGGTTTTGGTCTCGATCGGAAATCAATAGGTGTACGAAGTTGGACACTTCAAGTACAAAGGCAGTTTGTTCCGAATTGGAGTGGTTGGTGTATTATGTAGGTATAGCGATTGGATTTCACTCAAAACTCACCATATGACTTCTCCCACCATATCATGATGATGCCCAAGTTTTGGGCCCGATCGGAAATCAATAGGTGATCGGTTCATAATTGTATATCATTTTGTACCCTTCTAGCTTATGATTTGGTTATGTTATTGAGTTAAACTTGTGCTTTTAATTCATTTTCTGTTTTGATAAGTCCATAATTTCATACACTTGCATGCCTTCTTTACTTAGTGATTTTGCTTAGTTTCTCTTTATTTTTGAGTCACTTAGCTTTGTTTGTGTGTTTTGTAGGTTAAGATAGCAAGAGATAACATTTGATGCAATCCATGCATGTTATGGGCTGATGGCATATGAGGAATATGAGCTTAAAGACAAACACATTTTGGCTACAACCCCCTGCCAGCCCAGTTTCGTAGGTCAACTTCTTGGCCTTGGATCAGCATGCTATGGGGCTCGAATGAGGTGAAGATCTTCATGAAACTTGTTCCAATGGGTGTCTACTACAACATATCCAAATTTCAGCCCAATTGGACATTTGTGGAGAGCTCAGCCCGTCCAACACCCAACCTTGCTCAGCAGGATTTGCAGCTGCCAGCTTGGAGCCATGTGCCTCCTTTTAGCCATGTGCCTCACCCCAGCTGCAACTGACTTTGTAGCCAACATAATGAGTGAAGTTGGGAGGCTTTCCAGCTATCAAATTCAGAAGGAGCAAGTTGGTACATGTTGGAGTTATTAAAGAAAGCATGTGCATGTAAAGCAAAGAGAAAGGAGAGAGAGAAGAATGAGGAATGATGAGAGGCATCTTTGCTTCAGCCTTTGAACATGGGAATTGAATTGGCAGATCACTTTGGAGCTGGAGATCAGCTTTTGAGCTATTAAAGAGAAGCATGTGCATGCATGTAAAGCAAAAAGAAAGAAAAGAAATGAAATGAAGTCAATTCCAGTCTCTGTTCGGCAGCCAACTTTCGAGGTCCAAAACGCACACTTCTACTGCTCCGATAGGAATACTTTCTTCATAGAAGTTGTTCCAATGGGTGTCTAGTATAACATATCCAAATTTCAGCCCCATTGGATACGTTTTGAGACCTATGGCCTTCCTACACCAAGCCTGGTTCAGAAAACTCGTTTTTCCAGCAACCAAAAAGCAACCACATGGGTTGGCAGCAAAAGGCAATCACATGGGTTGGCAGCAAAACTGATCACCTTTGAACCCATGTGAAGAATCTTCAGGTGCAGCAGCAAAAGATGAAGGATGGTGTGGGAATCCATCATGTTGTTCCTCCCTCTTAGCCCTATAAATAGAGAAGCCTTCAAGCTTCAAAACACACCCCAAGGGGGGGAGCTCTCAAACACTTCTCTAGAGCTCCCTTCCCTTCTCTCCCTCAAATTCTCTTAGTTTCCTTTCAAGTTTTCAATTGTTGTAATAAAATGAGTTTACTGAATTTTTCTTCAAGTTTTCAAGTTCTTCTTTAATTTTATTTGTAATGTACATTCTTTCTTAAGTATTCAAGTTTAATTAGTTTCCAAGTTTCAATTATGGTTTTTGTTCTTATTCATTATGCTTATAAGTTAATATGCTAGTTTGAATGATTGATCACCATTTAGGTTTGCATGTTAGCTATCTTGGTTTGAATTAAGAGTAGACACCATGCTTTAATTCGAATTGAACTATGAATAGGAAGAGTATGTATGGACATTCGACAACAGGGATTAGATACATGCTTGGTTGTTTAAATTGTTCTTCTATGCTTAATGGGTTCCTAATGCTTAGTTTTAGGTTAGACAACAAATGATCAAATTAGGGAATTAGGAACACAAGGTTAGAACCAGACACCATGGCCTAATCATACTTTAGCTAGAATCAATCCGTTAATCTAATTGAACTTGGGAACTTATTTGCTTGAGTTATTTCCTTTCTTTTCTTGTTTTATTTATTTTCTTTTCCATTTCTGTTTTTTGTAGGGAAATGAATTGGATCATTCAATCACCAATCCTCGTGGGATCGACCTCGCACTTACATATGCTATACTACCGAACGGCTCGTGCACTTGCGAGTATCACAAGTTGAGGATGCAGCTGAATCTATTTTGATGAAGTGAATTCGACACAACAAGTTTTTGGCGCCGTTGCCGGGGATTGGCAACATAGTTTGGTTCTATTTCTTTTCCCTACTTGTTTTATTTTTATTTTTCATTTTCATGTTTTTCTAGACAATTTCTTGTTTTAAAGTTAATGGCGTTAATGGACAAATTGTGTTTGTAGTCCAACGGACAAGGACAATTGCTTAACAAGCAAGAGAACTGGGTTTAAGTCCCAGCTTACACAACCC
This sequence comes from Prunus kanzakura, assembly GCA_020521455.1. NCBI lineage: Eukaryota > Viridiplantae > Streptophyta > Magnoliopsida > Rosales > Rosaceae > Prunus > Prunus kanzakura. The sequence continues at coordinate 13,974 of BPUM01000514.1, forward strand.
ATTGGTGCTTGTTGCTTTGAAGCATGGAATTGGATGTGTGTTGATTTTTCTTTTTATTTATAATGTTTAAAGTCTACTTAGTTCTCTATTGTTCATTCCTAATCCTTTTAATTCAATTTCAAGTTTGTGTGTTGGTTTTAGCAATTTATGATAGCTTAATAAAAATGGAGAGAGATGGCAACCTCAATCATATGAATGGGAAGCGTGGAGTAGTGGGAGAAGTCGCGACCTCCAAGTGCATCCATGCTAGACCTAATCGCTTCAAGGGGAAGCATTTCAATCCTTTCTCTTCTTTGAATTCTGTTTATTTATGTTATTGTTTTTGCCTTTTGGTCCGCGTTGGGTTCTTTGTTTTTCTGTACTGAATCCAACCATATAAAAAACGTGAAATTTGGACTTGCGGTTGGAAAGTTATAGCCTAAAAACTGAACACAGGTCGAAGCTGAAAAACAGAGAAACGATTCTGTCCAAAGGGTGATAAATAGGTGATAGAAAGTGCTGTTTGTGTTTTTCTTTGGTTTCTTGGTTTGTTTCTTTTAGTACAACAATTTATTTCGTTTGTTTGAGTTTGTTTAGAGTACTTAGTTCATTTTCGTTTATGATTTGTAGTTTCATTTTATCTTAATTTGTTTTTGTTTCTTTTTATTAAAAAAAATAAAAATAATAAAAATAAAAAAAAAAATTTAAAAAGTAAAGATTTTTCATATAAGCTAACTTATGGTAACTCCAGTGAGCACCTTCGTCAATACAGTGTCTAGGAGTTCTATAGGCGACACCTTCGGTGTCTAAGAAGTTTGGGTTTTAAGCGGGACCATTGTGACCCCTCCAACCTTCCCGGATCCCCTGGCTGTGTTTTCTGAGGCCCTTAACTGGTCATCCGTGAGTTGCTTGTATATTCGTGTGTTTTTAAATTAAGTTTATTTTTTTATTTTCTTTGTTTTCTTTTCTGTTGAGTCTTTGTTTTTGATTTGTTTTTGTTTTTGTTTTGTTAAGTTAGTTTATGTATTTATTTACGTGGTATGGTTAGTTAGTTTATTTCTGAGTGTTAAAACACATTTTTATTTTATTTCACACGCTGCATTAAAAAAAAAAAAATAAAAACAAAAACAAAAACAAAAACAATTTAAAAAAAAAAAAAAAAAAAAAAAACAACAACATCATCATCATCATCTTTTTCTTCATCATCTTCTTCATCATCCTCATCTTCATCTTCATCATGGCTTGCCTCTATTTTCTCGCACTTGTAGAATCTGCAGCAGCTCTACATGGTCCTCATTCTTTCTCTGCAGTGCTTCCACATGCTGAGTGGCACAGTAGAGCCGCTTCTGCAAGTCCGCCACCATAGCCTTCAAGGAAGCCACTTCCTCGCTCAGAGTGGCACACTCCCGTGTCCTCGCCAGTAGTCGCATGCCCAGATTGGTAGACGAGACCGCCTGGAGCACAGTGAGATCGTGGGACTCATCCACCGCCATCTTGTCAGACCTACGTGCCACGTGCAGATGATCTGCCGGAGTGAGTTTACTGCCAATCAATGTTCCCATCAGCACTGATCTGTTCGGCATTGCCTCAGAAAGGTTCGGTATTGCCTCAGCAAAGTTTGAGGCCGTGCCGTGATGATATGTAGAGTTTGGGAAGACAGTGTTTGGACGAGCCCTTTTCTTGGCATTCGGAGGTGCAAGGGATAGTTCAAGGTTGAGATCATCAAGGTGAGTGCATGAGGATGCCATTTTTTTTGTTTCTGGATTTTTTGATGTTTTTCCTTGAGTTTGCAGGAAGAAATGCTGGGTATCATCCGCTTGCAAAGGCGTGGTTTAAATAGGCATATGCTGATGAGAGAGCGCCAACACCATTTCGGATTTCCCGGGCATGCTCGACCTAATCGCTTCAAGGGGGAGCACCTTTACTTTCACTTTACTTTTCTTTTTTCCGTGTTTTCTGGTGTTTTATTGTTTTGCCCGTTACTTTCATTTTCTAGAGCTTTGTGTTTTTGTCTTTCCCTTTCGGCTATCTTCTTTATTTTATTTTAGTTAGGGAACTGCGCTTTCTTTTCCGTTTGTCGTCTTCGTTTGATTTAAGTTTGGGAAGTGTGCTTTTGTTTTCCGTTTTCTTTTTCCTTCAGCAAATTTACTCTTTTATTTCCGAAAAACAAAAACAAAAACAACAAAATAACTTGAACACAACAATTAGCAGTAGAAATCATTTCTTCTCAGTGGTTGGTGTCTCGACCATTGGAGCTTTGAGTTTGGCCCTCTGGCTGTCCTCTTCCTGGGCTTCACGCACAGCCTCTTGGAGCTCACCACTTGAGCTCCCAAAGATCGCACTCTTAGCTTGAGCGTAACTTCTCTCGCGATCTGCTTGCTTGCGTTTACCCGGTCGGTCTAGGTCCTCCAGCTGCTTTCGCAAGTCGCGAGAGTACAACTCTACCATCTTTGATAGGTTTTTATTCTCGTCCCGCAATACTTCAAGCTGGTGTCGATTCACCTCCACTATCCTTGCCCTCTCCCTTTTCAAGCTTTTTATAGCAGTCTGGCACTCTTCAACCATACTTCGCTCCGCCGCCAACTGACTTTTCAGCACCTCTACCTCATGGGACTTCGCAAGTAGGCGATGAACCAAACTTGCAACACATGCTGCACTCTGCACGCTCAGTGCCATGGCATCACTAGCGACCCGATTGTCATCCCTTGTCCCGAACACGCGTATATCTTTAGGAGTCACTAGATTTCTGCCCACTCCAATGGCAACATCGTTGTCCAGGAGTATTGAGTCAGTTACTGTCACAGGCCCCCGTGTGGAGGCAAAGTAGGGCATCCATACTGGTGCCGCTGCTTGGCCCCGTGTCTGAGTCGGTGGAGCTAGGTTGAGATCCAACGAAAATGGGTAGTTAGAGGCCATTTGATTTCTCACTCGTTTTTCTTCTTTCCTTCTTTTCTCTTTTCTGTGTATTTCTGAGTTTGTATTTTGTTTTACCCTTTCATTTTACCTTTTATAGACTTAGTCTGCTAAACCTAGCCGTTACGGTTCTGAGTTCTGTGCGGCCCTTACGGCCACCCGTTTCCCAACCCCCCTTAATTGCATTATCACCTTTCACCACCTTCAAAGTGAAAAAGTCGTCCCGCTTCACCCAAGAGGCCAATAATTCAGGCTTGGGGGATGTGAAAGCAGCCTCTGCGCGCCGACACGTCCCTCACTCCTTTTGCCTGTCACTTCCTAGGAACCGAGGTAGCAGGGACCACACTCTTTCTTTTCATAAATCCCGCCTTCGCACTCCCATTTCACGTTTCATTAAATTAAAAAATAAAAATAAAAATAATAACAAACGTGTGGGCTTCGGATTTCTTTGTGGGTCGGGTTTTCACCGTTGTTAGGTTTCAAAGTGTGTTAACTTCTTTTGGGTTGGGCTTTCAATCGTTTGGGTTTTGGTTTGTGTAAGACTGTTTGTTTAGGGTTTTCTGTTTCGAGTGTTTTACTGTTTTGTTTTGTTTTTATATTTGTTTGTTGTTTTGTAATTTTTACTTTATAATTATTTTATTTTTGTATTTTAATTCTCGTGTTTTTTGTGGTTTATATTTACTTTAGTACCTTTCATTTCTTGTTACGACATTGCTTGTTCCTAATTTTTAAACATTGAGGACAATGCTCATTTCTAGGTTTGGGGGTATTGGAGTTTAGCAAGTAAATTTGGTTTTTCTTAAATCTTTTTATAAAAAAAAAAAATAAAAAAAAAAGCATTTTATTTCTTGCTTATTTTTATTTTTATTTTATTTTGTTTAAGTCTTGCTTTTATTTTTATTTTATTTTATTTTGATTTTGATTTTATTCACTTTCCGAACACATTTGATGAGATTGTGATAAATGTTTGCATGACTTAAATGAAAATTGAATTTTATTTATTTTTTTTTTTTATTTTTTTTATTTTTTTTTCTTGTAAATTTTTATTGTTTTAAAAAAAAAAAATAATTAATTTGGCATCGTTCTAGCATGATATGTTTGAAACCTTCTTTGCACTTGCCGTTTGTTTCATAATTTTCCAATTAAAGGATTTGCATGACCCAAAGAATTGTATCAAGCATAAATTAGACTGATATAACCATATAATGTGAGCTTTTGAGCCTTGTGCTTCATTTCATGAGTGTTATACACATACTCTTATTTTCTTGTCATCAAAGTTGTTGTTTGATCTCATTATTCATTGATTTGGTTGAACACTTAAAAGTCATTCATTCTTGTGCAATTTGATTTCATGACATTTAAGAAATGATATTAGGCCCTCTTTGGATCGTTTGTGCCTTTCAAGCTAACCTTATGCATGCTTAAGCATGATTTTCCATTGTTAACCATTTTGAGCCTACATGTAAACCTTTTCTTTCATTTTACCAATTGCAATTCCTAGCTTTAGCCCGAAAAACAAGAATTTACCTTTCTAAGGAACTCATGAGCTTTAATTTAAATGTGTTTTTCATGCTAAGTTTGGGAAGGGATATTACATTTCGAAAAAAAAAAAAAAAAAAAAAAAAAAAAAAAAGAAAGAGAACTTCACTCAATTGGTGAAAGAAAAGAAAAGAAAAAAAAAAAGTTGTGATTAAATGGTAGTTGAATGAAATTTCATTTTTGGGTCTCATTGGTGTTTGGAAAGGAGTTTAAATCATTGTAAATGAAGGTATAAGGAGTTTTGATCATGTAAAAGAAAAATTCTCATTGTGATGATTCGAAGTCTTGTAAACAATTGTTTTATGCTCTTATATTTTGAGTTCCTTGGACTTTGTTTTATCCATACCTTTCATTTCTTACTCACCTTACACCCTTGGCCCCATAACAACCTATAATAAAGACCTAAATTGATCTTAAATGTCATATGGTTGAATTGCATGCATTTTCTTACTTTTAAGTGTTTGGCATCTTCTTGAGATCATATTAATGCAAGTTCTTCATCTTCCTATTTTGAGTTAAGTCCCTTATGGTTTAACTCTAATCTCTTGTTTATAACTGAGTGTTGCATTGTAGCCCTCTTCTGAGTGATTCATTTGTGAGAGGACAACTTTGGTGAGATTTGAAGTTGTATTTGTGTTTGGTATGATTTTTGAAATTGTGTGAAAACTAAGATTGGGGAATTTGTTGCATTTGGCTATCACACTACTACACTTTGAGCATGTTGTGTTTTGAACTTTGCCACCTTGTAAATAATGTCCAAAATTGAGTTTTTATTGTTAAAACTTTTGAGTCATGTGCATGAGTCATTTCTTTTTAAAAAAATGTTCGGAATGATTGTTTTGAGTTTTTTTTTTTTTTTTTTTAATTATTTTTTTATTTTATTTTATTTTTGTTTTGTTTTTGTAATTATTTTTATTTTGGTTTTTGTGTTTCTTTTATTTTGCTTAAGGACTAACTAATCTAATAAGTTTTCTAACTACTTTGTTTTGTAGAGTTAGTAAAACGTTTGTGGGTATCGTTTCTGTTAAACCCTCAGGAGACACAACTCCTCCTACTAGGGATGCCTAGAGGTTTAAAGGCTTGTTGCATACGCTCAATGCAATCGAGTTACCTACGAAAGTGGTCTAGTTAACTTCTTGTTTTGCTTTTAACTTTGTTTTGTGTTGTTTTGCTCGAGGACTAGCAAAATCTAGGTTTGGGGGTATTTGATCGGTTCATAATTGTATATCATTTTGTACCCTTCTAGCTTATGATTTGGTTATGTTATTGAGTTAAACTTGTGCTTTTAATTCATTTTCTGTTTTGATAAGTCCATAATTTCATACACTTGCATGCCTTCTTTACTTAGTGATTTTGCTTAGTTTCTCTTTATTTTTGAGTCACTTAGCTTTGTTTGTGTGTTTTGTAGGTTAAGATAGCAAGAGATAACATTTGATGCAATCCATGCATGTTATGGGCTGATGGCATATGAGGAATATGAGCTTAAAGACAAACACATTTTGGCTACAACCCCCTGCCAGCCCAGTTTCGTAGGTCAACTTCTTGGCCTTGGATCAGCATGCTATGGGGCTCGAATGAGGTGAAGATCTTCATGAAACTTGTTCCAATGGGTGTCTACTACAACATATCCAAATTTCAGCCCAATTGGACATTTGTGGAGAGCTCAGCCCGTCCAACACCCAACCTTGCTCAGCAGGATTTGCAGCTGCCAGCTTGGAGCCATGTGCCTCCTTTTAGCCATGTGCCTCACCCCAGCTGCAACTGACTTTGTAGCCAACATAATGAGTGAAGTTGGGAGGCTTTCCAGCTATCAAATTCAGAAGGAGCAAGTTGGTACATGTTGGAGTTATTAAAGAAAGCATGTGCATGTAAAGCAAAGAGAAAGGAGAGAGAGAAGAATGAGGAATGATGAGAGGCATCTTTGCTTCAGCCTTTGAACATGGGAATTGAATTGGCAGATCACTTTGGAGCTGGAGATCAGCTTTTGAGCTATTAAAGAGAAGCATGTGCATGCATGTAAAGCAAAAAGAAAGAAAAGAAATGAAATGAAGTCAATTCCAGTCTCTGTTCGGCAGCCAACTTTCGAGGTCCAAAACGCACACTTCTACTGCTCCGATAGGAATACTTTCTTCATAGAAGTTGTTCCAATGGGTGTCTAGTATAACATATCCAAATTTCAGCCCCATTGGATACGTTTTGAGACCTATGGCCTTCCTACACCAAGCCTGGTTCAGAAAACTCGTTTTTCCAGCAACCAAAAAGCAACCACATGGGTTGGCAGCAAAAGGCAATCACATGGGTTGGCAGCAAAACTGATCACCTTTGAACCCATGTGAAGAATCTTCAGGTGCAGCAGCAAAAGATGAAGGATGGTGTGGGAATCCATCATGTTGTTCCTCCCTCTTAGCCCTATAAATAGAGAAGCCTTCAAGCTTCAAAACACACCCCAAGGGGGGGAGCTCTCAAACACTTCTCTAGAGCTCCCTTCCCTTCTCTCCCTCAAATTCTCTTAGTTTCCTTTCAAGTTTTCAATTGTTGTAATAAAATGAGTTTACTGAATTTTTCTTCAAGTTTTCAAGTTCTTCTTTAATTTTATTTGTAATGTACATTCTTTCTTAAGTATTCAAGTTTAATTAGTTTCCAAGTTTCAATTATGGTTTTTGTTCTTATTCATTATGCTTATAAGTTAATATGCTAGTTTGAATGATTGATCACCATTTAGGTTTGCATGTTAGCTATCTTGGTTTGAATTAAGAGTAGACACCATGCTTTAATTCGAATTGAACTATGAATAGGAAGAGTATGTATGGACATTCGACAACAGGGATTAGATACATGCTTGGTTGTTTAAATTGTTCTTCTATGCTTAATGGGTTCCTAATGCTTAGTTTTAGGTTAGACAACAAATGATCAAATTAGGGAATTAGGAACACAAGGTTAGAACCAGACACCATGGCCTAATCATACTTTAGCTAGAATCAATCCGTTAATCTAATTGAACTTGGGAACTTATTTGCTTGAGTTATTTCCTTTCTTTTCTTGTTTTATTTATTTTCTTTTCCATTTCTGTTTTTTGTAGGGAAATGAATTGGATCATTCAATCACCAATCCTCGTGGGATCGACCTCGCACTTACATATGCTATACTACCGAACGGCTCGTGCACTTGCGAGTATCACAAGTTGAGGATGCAGCTGAATCTATTTTGATGAAGTGAATTCGACAAAACTCACCAAATGACTCCTCTGAAGGTATTATGATGTTTTCGAAGTTTTGGGCTAGATCGGAAATCAATAGGTGTACGAAATTGAACTCTTCAAGTTCAAAGGCAGTTTGTTCCGAATTGGAGTGGTTGGTGTATTCTGTAGTTCTACCGATTGGATTTGACTCAAAACTTTCCGCATGACTCCTCCCACCATATTATGAAGATGCCCAAGTTTTGGGCTCGATCGGACATCAACAGGGGCATGAAATTGGACAATTCAAGTTCAAAGGCAATTCGTGCCTTATTGGAGTGGTTGGTACATTTCGTAGTTCTAGCGATTGGATTTCACTCAAAACTCACCAAATGACTCCTCCCAACATATTATGATGATGCCCAAGTTTTGGGCTCGATCGAAAATCAATAGGTGTACGAAATTGGACACTTCAAGTTGAAAGGCAGTTTGTTCCGAATTCTAGTGGTTGGTCTATTCGGTAGTTCTAGCGATTGGATTTCACTCAAAACTCACCAAATGACTCCTCCCACCATATTATGATGATGCCCAAGTTCTGGGCTCGATCGGCAATCAGTAGGTGTACGAAATAGGACACTTCAAGTTCAAAGGCAGTTTCTTCCGAATTGGGGTGGTTGGTGTACTCCGTAGTTCTAGCGATTGGATACCACATGTCTCCTCCCAAGATATTATGAGGATGCCCAAGTTTTGGGCTTGATAGGAAATCAATTGGTGTATGAAATTGGACAATTCAAGTTCAATGGCCCTTCGTGCTTTATTGGAGTGTTTGGTGTATTCCGCAGTTCTAGCGATTGGATTTCACTCAAAACTCATCAAATGACTCCTCCCACCATATTATGGTGATGCCCAAGTTTTGGGCTCGATCGGAAATCAATAGGTGTAGGAAATTGGACAATTCAAGTTCAAAGGCAGTTCGTGCTTTATTGGAATGTTTGGTGTATTCCGCAGTTCTAGCGATTGGATTTCACTCAAAACTCATCAAATGACTCCTCCCACCATATTATGGTGATGCCCAAGTTTTGGGCTCGATCGGAAATCAATAGGTGTAGGAAATTGAACAATTTAAATTCAAAGGCAGTTCGTGCTTTATTGGAGTGTTGGGTGTGTTTCGTAGTTCTAGCTATTGGATTTCACTCAAAACTCACCACATGACTCCTCCCACCATATTATTATGATGCCCAAGTTTTGGGCTCGATCGGAAATCAATAGGTGTACGAAGTAGTGCACTTCAAGTTCAAAGGCAGTTTGTTCCGAATTGGAGTGGTTGGTGTATTCCGTTGTTCTAGCTATTGGCTTTCACTCAAAACTCACCACATGACTCCTCCCAAGATATTACGATGGTTCCCAAGTTTTGGGCTCGATAGGAAATCAATAGGTGTTTGAAATTGGACAATTCAAGTTCAATGGCAGTTCGTGCTTTATTGGAGTGTTTGGTGTATTCCATACTTCTAGCAATTGGATTTCATTCAAAACTCAACAAATGACTCCTCCCATCATATTATGATGATGCCCAAGTTTTGGGCTCGATCGGAAATCAATAGGTGTACGAAATTGGACACTTCAAGTTGAAAGGCAGATTGTTCCGAAATGGAGTGGTTGGTGTATTCCGTAGTTCTAGCGATTGGCTTTCACTCAAAACTCACCACATGACTCCTCCCACCGTATTATGATGATGCCCAAGTTTTGGGCTCGATAGGAAATCAATAGGTGTATGAAATTGGAAACTTCAAGTTCAAAGGCAGTTCGTGCTTTATTGGAGTGTTTGGTGTATTCCGTAGTTCTAGCGACTGGATTTCACTCAAAACTCCCCCACATGACTCCTCCCACCATATTATTATGATGCCCAAGTTCTGGGCTCGATCGGCAATCAATAGGTGTACGAAATAGGACACTTCAAGTTCAAAGGCAGTTTGTTTCGAATTGGAGTGGTTGGTGTATTCCGTAATTCTAGCGATTGGCTACCACATGTCTCCTCCCAAGATATTATGAGGATGCCCAAGTTTTGGGCTCGATAGGAAATCAATAGGTGTATGAAATTGGACAATTCAAGTTCAATGGCCGTTCGTGCTTTATTGGAGTGTTTGGTGTATTCCGTAGTTCTAGCGATTGGAGTTCACTCAAAACTCATCAAATGACTCCTCCCACCATATTATGATGATGCCCAAGTTTTGGGCTCGATCGGAAATCAATAGGTGTACGAAATTGGACAATTCAAGTTCAAAGGCAGTTCGTGCTTTATTCGAGTGTTTGGTGTATTCTGTAGTTCTAGCGATTGGATTTCACTCAAAACTCACCACATGACACCTCCCACCATATTATGATGATGCCCAAGTTTTGGGATCAATCGGAAATCAATAGGTGTACGAAATTGGACACTACAAGTTCAAAGGCAGTTTGTTCCGAATTGTTGTAGTTGGTGTATCCCGTAGTTCTAGCGATTGTATTTCACTCAAAACTCCCCACATGACTCCTCCCACCATCTTATTATGATGCCCAACCTTTGGGCTCGATAGGAAATCAACAGGTGTACAAAATTGGACACTTCAAGTTCAAAGGCAGTTTGTTCCGAATTATAGTAGTTGGTGTATTCCGTAGTTCTAACGAGTGGATTTCACTCAAAACTCACCACATGACTCCTCCCACCATATTATGATGATATCAAATTTTTGGGCTCGATCGGAAATCAATATGTGCACGAAAGGGGACAATTCAAGTCCGAAGGCAGTTCGTGCTTTATTGGAGTGTTTGGGGTATTCCGCAGTTCCAGCGATTGGATTTCACTCAAAATTCATCAAATGACTCCTCCCACCATATTACGATGATTCCCAAGTTTTGGGCTCGGTTGGAAATCAATAGGTGTACGAAATTGGGCAATTCAAGTTCAAAGGCATTTCGTGCTTTATTGGAGTTTTTGGTGTATTCCATAGTTCTAACAATTGGATTTCACTGAAAACTCACCACTTGACTCCTCCCTCCATATCATGATGATCCCCAAGTTTTGGGCTCGATTGGAAATCAATAGGTGTACGAAACAGGACAATTCAAGTTCGAAGGCAGTTCGTGCTTTGTTCCAGTAGTTCTAGTGAATGGATTTCACCCAAAACTCATCAAATGACTCCTCCCACCATATTATGATGATGCCCAAGTTTTGGGCTCGATCGGAAATCAATAGGTGTATGAAATTGGACACTTCAAGTTGAAAGGCAGTTTGTTCCGAATTGGAGTGGTTGGGGTATTCCGTAGTTCTAGCGATTGGATTTCATTCAAAACACACCAAATGACTCCTCCCACCATATTATGACAATTCCCAAGTTTTGGGCTCGATAGGAAATCAATAGGTGTACGAAATTGGACACTTCAAGTTCAAAGGCAGTTTGTTCCAAATTGGAGTGGTTGGTGTATTCCTTAGTTCTAGCGACTGGATTTCGCCCAAAACTCTCCACATGACTCCTCCCACTATATTATGATGATGCCCAGGTTTTTGGCTTGATCGAAAATCAATAGGTGTACGAAATTGAACACTTCAAGTTCAAAAGCAGTTTGTTCCGAATTGGAGTGGTTGGTGTATTCCGTAGTTCTAGCGATTGAATTTCTCCTACAACTCTCCACATGACTCCTCCCACTATGTTATGATGATGCCCAAGTTTTGGGTCCGATCGGAAATCAATAGGTGCACGAAATTGGACAATTCAAGTTCAAAGGCTGTTCGTGCCTTACTGGAGTCGTTGGTACATTTCGTAGTTCTTGCGATTGGATTTCACTCAAAACTCACCAAAAGACTCCTCCCAACATATTATGATGATTCCCAAGTTTTGGGCTCGATCGAAAATCAATAGGTGTACGAAATTGGACAATTCAAGTTCAAAGGCAGTTCGTGCCTTATTGGAATGGTTGGAACATTTCGTAGTTCTAGTGATTGGATGTCACTCAAAACTCAGTAAATGACTCCTCCCACCATATTATGATGATGCCCAAGTTTTGGGTTCGATCGAAAATCAATAGGTGTACGAAATTGGACAATTCAAGTTCGAAGGCAGTTCGTGCTCTCTTGGAGTGTGTGGTGTATTCCGTAGTTCTAGCGATTGGTGATCGGTTCATAATTGTATATCATTTCGTACCCTTCTAGCTTATGAATTGGTTATGTTTTTGAGTTAAACTTGTGCTAGTAATCATTTTTGTGTTTATCTTTCAGCTTTAGGTAACAATTATGGCTTTGGATAGGAAATGATGCAATCCATGCATGTTAGGGCCTGATTTGGGTGGATGGAAGAAGAGCTTAAAGACAAACCAATTTTGGCTACAGTCCCCTGCCAGCCCAGTTTCGTAGGTCAACTTCTTGGCCTTGGATCAGCATGCTATGGGGCTCGAATGAGGTGAAGATCTTCATGAAACTTGTTCCAATGGGTGTTGACTACAACATATCCAAATTTCAGCCCAATTGGACATTTGTGGAGTCCTTAGCCCGTCCAACATTGCACCCTGCTCAGGAGGATTTGTAGCTGCCAGCATTTTGCCATGTGACTCCTTTTAGCCATGTGCCTCACCCCAGCTGCAACTGACTTTGTACCCAACATAATGAGTGAAGTTGGGAGGCTTTCCAGCTATGATTTCTGAAGGAGCAAGTTGGCACATGCTGGAGTTTTTGCAGAGATAGCATGTGCATGCAAGTGAAGCAAAGAGAAAGGAGAGAGAGAAGAATGAAGAAATGATGAGAGGCATTTTTGCTTCAGCCTTTGAACATGGGAATTGAATTGGCAGATCACTTTGGAGCTGGAGATCAGCTTTTGAGCTATTAAAGAGAAGCATGTGCATGCATGTAAAGCAAAAAGAAAGAAAAGAAATGAAATGAAGTCAATTCCAGTCTCTGTTCGGCAGCCAACTTTCAAGGTCCAAAACGCACACTTCTACTGCTCTGATGGGAATACTTTCTTCATAGAAGTTGTTCCAATGGGTGTCTAGTATAACATATCCAAATTCCAGCCCCATTGGATAAATGTGGAAACCTCTGGCCTTCCTACACCAAGACTGGTTCAGAAAACTCGTTTTTCAGCAACCAAAAAGCAACCACATGGGTTGACAGCAAAAGGCAACCACATGCAAAAGGCAGCCACATCTGACCACCTCTGCATGCATGTGATGAAAGCTTGTGCAGCAGCAAAAGATGAAGGATGGTGTGGGAATCCATCATGATGTTCCTCTCTCTTAGCCCTATAAATAGAGAAGCCTTCAAGCTTCAAATCACACCCCAAGGGGGGGAGCTCTCAAACACTTCTCTAGAGCTCCCTTCCCTTCTCTCCCTAAAATTCTCTTAGTTTCCTTTCAAGTTTTCAATTGTTGTAATAAAATGAGTTTACTGAATTTTTCTTCAAGTTTTCAAGTTCTTCTTTAATTTTATTTGTAATGTACATTCTTTCTTAAGTATTCAAGTTTAATTAGTTTCCAAGTTTCAATTATGGTTTTTGTTCTTATTCATTATGCTTATAAGTTAATATGCTAGTTTGAATGATTGATCACCATTTAGGTTTGCATGTTAGCTATCTTGGTTTGAATTAAGAGTAGACACCATGCTTTAATTCGAATTGAACTATGAATAGGAAGAGTATGTATGGACATTCGACAACAGGGATTAGATACATGCTTGGTTGTTTAAATTGTTCTTCTATGCTTAATGGGTTCCTAATGCTTAGTTTTAGGTTAGACAACAAATGATCAAATTAGGGAATTAGGAACACAAGGTTAGAACCAGACACCATGGCCTAATCATACTTTAGCTAGAATCAATCCGTTAATCTAATTGAACTTGGGAACTTATTTGCTTGAGTTATTTCCTTTCTTTTCTTGTTTTATTTATTTTCTTTTCCATTTCTGTTTTTTGTAGGGAAATGAATTGGATCATTCAATCACCAATCCTCGTGGGATCGACCTCGCACTTACATATGCTATACTACCGAACGGCTCGTGCACTTGCGAGTATCACAAGTTGAGGATGCAGCTGAATCTATTTTGATGAAGTGAATTCGAGACAACAAGTTTTTGGCGCCGTTGCCGGGGATTGGCAACATAGTTTGGTTCTATTTCTTTTCCCTACTTGTTTTATTTTTATTTTTCAGTTTCATCTTTTTCTAGACAGTTTCCTGAGTGAATGGCGTTAATGGACAAGTTGTGTTTGTAGTCCAACGGAATAGGACAATTGCCTAACAAGCAAGAGAACTGGGTTTAAGTCCCAGCTTACACAACCCATTGGTGTTTGTTACTTTGAAGCATGGAATTAGATGTTTTTGTTTAGTTTATCATTTTCATTTAAGTTATGTTTTCCTAATCCAAAAAAATCTGAAAATCAGTTTCAAGTTTCCTTGTCTTTCTTTAAGCATTTCTGAAGTAGCTCAATAAGAAAGAGGGAGTGAGAGGAGACAACCCAATCCATAGAAGCGTGGAGTATGGAGTAGCGGAGAAGTCGTCCTCCAGCAACTATGGCCAACCACGCTCCAGCTAATCACTTCAAAGGGAGCATTCCAATCATATCTCTTTCATTTGTATAATAACTGCTACTCATTTTAATTGTGTCTTCTTTTCTGTTTTGTTTTTGTTAGGGTTTTCTTTTCCTTGATGTGGGAGAAACATGATGAGCAGCTGACCTAAATACTCAAAGAAGAACATGTGCTGCCATACTATGTGCATTCCCCTCTCATTGTCTTCAAGGGGAAGTTCTAAACTCTCTTTCTTTTATTTATTTCATTTCATTCCTTTACCCTGGATTTCATGTGCATTGCATGCTTTACATGGATTCAAACATTGAGGACAATGTTTCATTTAAGTTTGGGGGTGCAGGAAGTTTTTTTTTTTTTAGTTTTTGTGTTCAGAAAACGTAGGCTTCTTCATTGCTAAAACATTCTATTTTCTGCTGCTGTTTTGAAAGTTTGGTCCGCGTTGTGTTCTTCATTTTTTCATGCTAAATCCAACGATGTAAAGAACGTTAAATTTGACCAAGTGGTTTGAAAGTTACATGTCAAAACAGAACATATGTCGAATAGGGCAAAACAGCAATTTGAAACCTCTCGTTTTTCTTTTCTGTTTCTTTTCTTTGAGTCATTTTCAGTTTTCCTTCCCACACCAATGATAAATCATGAGTCTAACTTCTAATATGGCTCTTAGGAATTTGATAAGCATTGTGTTAGGTCTGAATCTTATTCTTTTGCTAGCTAAGTCTCACATAATTATTCTTGAGCTTTCTATGCACATAAGCCATGATTATACAACTCTTGCATGTCTTACCCAATTGTATGCATTTTTGCTTGTGTGATTCACTGGAATGTTAAGTTATAACTAAGATATGATTTAGGCCATCTTTGTTAAGCCTCTTTCTTTTTCCTCCATCAACCCATACAATACATATTCCATTGTAAACCCTTTTGTGCCCAAACACTTAACCATTTCTTTCTATCACCTTATCATCCATTAAACATCCTACCATCTATGGAACTTGTAGAGCATGATTGTATTTCAGATTGTAATGTATTCAAGGCAACAAATGAGCTATTCAAAGAAATTCGAAAGGAAAAGAGAAAAGAAGTGTGGCCAATGTAGTCACGACCCTAGGGTGATATAAGGAGAAATCAAGGTGATCTAGGGTAAAGAGCCGCAAAATTGGGCCAAATATTTTTCAAAGTGTGTAAATGTCAAAATCAAATTGTGAAGTGATTCAATTGCAAAATCTGGTGTTGTGAGCTCTTTAATTTCTGTGCCTTACATCTCAAACGTCTATGATCTTGTTTATATGACATGCTCTACTTTGTTCCTTAGACTTTGTGTTTCAATATCCATTCCTTTTCTAACCATTACATTACATCCATGAGTGAAGTCCTATTGATTTTGGTTTAGCTTGGCAAACTTGTGTTCATTCTTGCAGGAATTCATATCGTTGTTTGGGAAGCATTAGTTGTATCTTCATGGCTACTTCACACACACACCTTGAGCATGATTTTTGTGAGATTGTGGTAGCACTTGAATAATGTTTAGAACTTCCTTAGTGCTTGTTTTGTTCCTTGTTGAGCCATGTCTATGAAGTTTAACATTTTTGTCCAGTTGGAAGGTTAACATTTTTGTTCTTTAGTTTTGTTTTCTTTTGTTTTTTGGACTAACAAATCTATTAAGTTTTCTAACCACTTTGTTTTGTAGAGTTAGAAAAACGTTTGTGGGTATCGTATCTGTTAAACCCTCAGGAGACACAACTCCTCCTACTAGGGATGCCTAGAGGTTTAAAGGCTTGTTGCATACGCTCAATGCAATCGAGTTACCTACGAAAGTGGTCTAGTTAACTTCTTGTTTTGTTTTTTTACTTTGTTTTGTGTTGTTTTGCTCGAGGACTAGCAAAATCTAGGTTTGGGGGTATTTGATCGGTTCATAATTGTATATCATTTCGTACCCTTCTAGCTTATGAATTGGTTATGTTTTTGAGTTAAACTTGTGCTAGTAATCATTTTTGTGTTTATCTTTCAGCTTTAGGTAACAATTATGGCTTTGGATAGGAAATGATGCAATCCATGCATGTTAGGGCCTGATTTGGGTGGATGGAAGAAGAGCTTAAAGACAAACCAATTTTGGCTACAGTCCCCTGCCAGCCCAGTTTCGTAGGTCAACTTCTTGGCCTTGGATCAGCATGCTATGGGGCTCGAATGAGGTGAAGATCTTCATGAAACTTGTTCCAATGGGTGTTGACTACAACATATCCAAATTTCAGCCCAATTGGACATTTGTGGAGTCCTTAGCCCGTCCAACATTGCACCCTGCTCAGGAGGATTTGTAGCTGCCAGCATTTTGCCATGTGACTCCTTTTAGCCATGTGCCTCACCCCAGCTGCAACTGACTTTGTACCCAACATAATGAGTGAAGTTGGGAGGCTTTCCAGCTATGATTTCTGAAGGAGCAAGTTGGCACATGCTGGAGTTTTTGCAGAGATAGCATGTGCATGCAAGTGAAGCAAAGAGAAAGGAGAGAGAGAAGAATGAAGAAATGATGAGAGGCATTTTTGCTTCAGCCTTTGAACATGGGAATTGAATTGGCAGATCACTTTGGAGCTGGAGATCAGCTTTTGAGCTATTAAAGAGAAGCATGTGCATGCATGTAAAGCAAAAAGAAAGAAAAGAAATGAAATGAAGTCAATTCCAGTCTCTGTTCGGCAGCCAACTTTCAAGGTCCAAAAACGCACACTTCTACTGCTCTGATGGGAATACTTTCTTCATAGAAGTTGTTCCAATGGGTGTCTAGTATAACATATCCAAATTCCAGCCCCATTGGATAAATGTGGAAACCTCTGGCCTTCCTACACCAAGACTGGTTCAGAAAACTCGTTTTTCAGCAACCAAAAAGCAACCACATGGGTTGACAGCAAAAGGCAACCACATGCAAAAGGCAGCCACATCTGACCACCTCTGCATGCATGTGATGAAAGCTTGTGCAGCAGCAAAAGATGAAGGATGGTGTGGGAATTCATCATGTTGTTCCTCCCTCTTAGCCCTATAAATAGAGAAGCCTTCAAGCTTCAAATCACACCCCAAGGGGGGGAGCTCTCAAACACTTCTCTAGAGCTCCCTTCCCTTCTCTCCCTCAAATTCTCTTAGTTTCCTTTCAAGTTGTCAATTGTTGTAGTAGAATGATTTTACTAAATTTTCCTTCAAGTTTTCAAGTTCTTCCTTAATTTTATTTGTAATGTACATTCTTTCTTTAGTATTCAAGTTTAATTAGTTTCCAAGTTTCAGTTATGGTTTTTGTTCTTATTCATTATGCTTATAAGTTAATATGCTAGTTTGAATGATTGATCACCATTTAGGCTTGCATGTTAGCTATCTTGGTTTGAATTAAGAGTAGACATAGTAAAACGTTTGTGGGTATCGTTTCTGTTAAACCCTCAGGAGACACAACTCCTCCTACTAGGGATGCCTAGAGGTTTAAAGGCTTGTTGCATACGCTCAATGCAATCGAGTTACCTGCGGAAGTGGTTTAGTTAACTTCTTGTTTTGTTTTTAACTTTGTTTTGTGTTGTTTTGCTCGAGGACTAGCAAAATCTAGGTTTGGGGGTATTTGATCGGTTCATAATTGTATATCATTTTGTACCCTTCTAGCTTATGATTTGGTTATGTTATTGAGTTAAACTTGTGCTTTTAATTCATTTTCTGTTTTGATAAGTCCATAATTTCATACACTTGCATGCCTTCTTTACTTAGTGATTTTGCTTAGTTTCTCTTTATTTTTAGTCACTTACCTATGTTTGTGTGTTTTGTAGGTTAAGATAGCAAGAGATAACATTTGATGCAATCCATGCATGTTAAGGGCTGATTGGCATATGAGGAATATGAGCTTAAAGACAAACACATTTTGGCTACAACCCCTTTCCAGCCCAATTTCGTAGGTCAACTTCTTGGCCTTGGATCAGCATGCTATGGGGCTCGAATGAGGTGAAGATCTTCATGAAACTTGTTCCAATGGGTGTCTACTACAACATATCCAAATTTCAGCCCAATTGGACATTTGTGGAGTGCTCAGCCCGTCCAACACCCAACCTTGCTCAGCAAGATTTGTAGCTGCCAGCATTTTGCCATGTGACTCCTTTTAGCCATGTGCCTCACCCCAGCTGCAACTGACTTTGTACCCAACATAATGAGTGAAGTTGGGAGGCTTTCCAGCTATGAATTTCTGAAGGAGCAAGTTGGTACATGTTGGAGCTATTATAGAGAAAGCATGTGCATGTGAAGCAAAGAGAAAAGAGAGAGAGAGAAGAAGCCAAGAAGAGGAATGATGAGAGGCATTTTTGCTTCAGCCTTTGAACATGGGAAATGAATTGGCAGATCACTTTGGAGCTGGAGATCAGCTTTTGAGCTATTAAAGAGAAGCATGTGCATGCATGTAAAGCAAAAATAAAGAAAAGAAATGAAATGAAGTCAATTCCAGTCTCTGTTCGGCAGCCAACTTTCAAGGTCCAAAACGCACACTTCTACTGCTCCGATGAGAATACTTTCTTCATAGAAGTTGTTCCAATGGGTGTCTAGTATAACATATCCAAATTTCAGCCCCATTGGATACGTGTTGAGACCTATGGCCTTCCTACACCAAAACAGGTTCAGAAAACTCGTTTTTCCAGCAACCAAAAGGCACCACATGGGTTGGCAGCAAATCTGATCACCTTTGAACCCATGTGAAGAAAGCTTGTGCAGCAGCAAAAGATGAAGGATGGTGTGGGAATTCATCATGTTGTTCCTCCCTCTTAGCCCTATAAATAGAGAAGCCTTCAAGCTTCAAATCACACCCCAAGGGGGGGAGCTCTCAAACACTTCTCTAGAGCTCCCTTCCCTTCTCTCCCTCAAATTCTCTTAGTTTCCTTTCAAGTTGTCAATTGTTGTAGTAGAATGATTTTACTAAATTTTCCTTCAAGTTTTCAAGTTCTTCCTTAATTTTATTTGTAATGTACATTCTTTCTTTAGTATTCAAGTTTAATTAGTTTCCAAGTTTCAGTTATGGTTTTTGTTCTTATTCATTATGCTTATAAGTTAATATGCTAGTTTGAATGATTGATCACCATTTAGGCTTGCATGTTAGCTATCTTGGTTTGAATTAAGAGTAGACACCATGCTTTAATTCGAATTGAACTATGAATAGGAAGAGTATGTATGGACATTCGACAACAGGGATTAGATACATACTTGGTTGTTTAAAATGTTCTTCTATGCTTAATGGGTTTCTAATGCTTAATTTTAGGTTAGACAACAAATGATCAAATTAGGGAATTAGGAACACAAGGTTAGAACCAGACACCATGGCCTAATCATACTTTAGCTAGAATCAATCCGTTAATCTAATTGAACTTGGGAACTTATTTGCTTGAGTTATTTCCTTTTTATTGTTTTATTTATTTTCTTTTTCATTTCTGTTTTGTGTAGGGAAAATGAATTGGATCATTCAATCACCAATCCTCGTGGGATCGACCTCGCACTTACATATGCTATACTACCAAACGGCTCGTGCACTTGCGAGTATCACAAGTTGAGGATGCAGCTGAATCTATTTTGATGAAGTGAATTCGAGACAACAATTGGATTTCACTCAAAACTCAAAAAAGACACCTCCCAACATAATATGATGATTCCCAAGTTTTGGCTCGATCGGAAATCAATAGATGTACGAAATTGGACACTTCAATTTCAAAGGCAGTTTGTTCCGAATTGGAGTGGTTGGTGCATTCTGTAGTTCTAGCGATTGGATTTCACTCAAAACTCACAACATGACTCCTCCCTCCATATTATGATGATGCCCAAGTTTTGGGCTCGATCGGAAATCAATGGGTGTACGAAATTGGACATTTCAACTTCCAAGGCAGTTTGTTCCGAATTGGAGTAGTTGCTGTATTCCGCAGTTCTAGCGTTTGGATTTCACTCAAAACTCACCACATGACTCCTCCCAAAATATTATGACGATTCCCAAGTTTTGGGCTCGATTGGAAATCAATAGGTGTACGAAATTGGACACTTCAAGTTCAAAGGCAGTTTGTTCCGAATTGGAGTGGTTGGTGTATTACGTAGTTCTAGCGATTGGATTTCACTCAAAACACAGCACATGACTCCTCCCACCGTATTATAGTGATGCCCAAGTTTTGGGCTCTAGCGGAAATCAATACGTGTACGAAATTGGACAATTCAAGTTCAAAGGAAGTTCGTGCTTTATTGGAGTGTTTGGTGTATTTCGTAGTTCTAGCGATTGGATTTCACTCTAACCTCACCACATGACTCCTCCCACCATATTATGATGATGCCCAAGTTTTGGGCTCGATCGGAAATCAATAGGTTTATGAAATTGGACACTTCAAGTTCAAAGGCAGTTTGTTCCGAATTGGAGTGGTTGGTGTATTCCGTAGTTCTAGCGATTGGATGTCACTCAAAACTCACCAAATGACTCCTCCCACCATATTATGTTCTTGCCCAAGTTTTGGGCACAATCGAAAATCAATTGGTGTACGAAATTGGACAATTCATGTTCAAAGGCAGTTCGTGCCATATTGGAGTGGTTGGTGTATTCCGTAGTTCTAGCGATTGGATTTCACTCAAAACTCACCACATGACTCCTCCCACCATATTATGGTGATGCCCAAGTTCTGAGCTCGATCGGAAATCAATAGGTGTACGAAATTGGACAATTCAAGTTCAAAGGCAGTTCGTGCTTTATTGGAGTGTTTGGTGTATTCCGTAATTCTATCGACTGGATTTCACTCAAAACTCACCAAAAGACTCCTCCCAACATATTATGATGATTCCCAAGTTTTGGGCTCGATCGGAAATCAATAGGTGTACAAAATTGGACATTTTAAGTTCAAAGGCAGTTTGTTCTGAATTGGAGTGGTTCGTGTATTCCGTAGTTCTAGCGATTGGATTTCACTCAAAACTATCCACATGACTCATACCACCATATTAAGATGATGCCCCAGTTTCCGGCTTGATCGGAAATCAATAGGTGTACGAAATTGGACAATTCAAGTTCTAAGGCAGTTCGTGCCTTATTGGAGTGGTTGGTACATTTCGTAGTTCTAGCCATTGGATTTCACTCAAAACTCACCAAATGACTCCTCCCACCATATTATGATAATGCCCAAGTTTTCGCCTCGATTGGAAATCAATAGGTGTACGAAATTGGACACTTCAAGTTCAAAGGCAGTTTGTTCCGAATTGGAGTGGTTGGTGTATTCCGTAGTTCTAGCGATTGAATTTCTCCTAAAACTCTCCACATGACTCCTCCCACTATGCTATGATGATGCCCAAGTTTTGGGTCCGATCGGAAATCAATAGGTGCACGAAATTGGACAATTCAAGTGCAAAGGCAGTTCGTTCTTTATTGGAGTGTTTGGTGTATTCCGTAGTTCTAGCGATTGGATTTCACTCAAAACTCACCAAAAGACTCCTCCCAACATATTATGATGATTCCGAAGTTTTGGGCTCGATCGGAAATCAATAGGTGTACGAAATTGGACACTTCAAGTTCAGAGGCAGTTTGTTCCGAATTGGAGTGGTTGGTGTATTCCGTAGTTCTAGCGATTGGATGTCACTCAAAACTCACCAAATGACTCCTCCCACCATATTATGTTCTTGCCCAAGTTTTGGGCACAATCAAAAATCAATTGGTGTACGAAATTGGACAATTCATGTTCAAAGGCAGTTCGTGCCATATTGGAGTGGTTGGTGTATTCCGTAGTTCTAGCGATTGGATTTCACTCAAAACTCACCACATGACTCCTCCCACCATATTATGATGATGCCCAAGTTCTGAGCTCGATCGGAAATCAATAGGTGTACGAAATTGGGCACTTCAAGTTCAAAGGCAGTTTGTTCCGAATTGGAGTGGTTGGTGTATTTCGTAGTTCTAGCGACTGGATTTCACTCAAAACTCACCACATGACTCCTCCCACCATACTATGATGATGCCCAAGTTTTGGGCTCAATCGGAAATCAATGGGTGTACGAAATTGGACAATTCAAGTTCAGAGGTAGTTCGTGCCTTATTGGAGTGCTTGGTACATTTCGTAGTTTTGGCGATTGGGTTTCACTCAAAACCCTCCACATGACTCCTCCCACCATATTATGATGATGCCCAAGTTTTGGACTCGATCGTTAATCAATAGGTGTACGAAATTGAACACTTCAAGTTCAAAGGCAGTTTGTTCCGAATTGGAGTGGTTGGTACATTCTGTAGTTCTAGCGATTGAATTTTACTCAAAACTCACCACATGACTCCTCCCACCATATTATGATGATTCCCAAGTTTTGAGCTCGATCGGAAGTCAATAGGCGTACGAAATTGGACAATTCAAGTTCGAAGGCAGTTCGTGCCACATTGTAGTGGTTGGTACATTTCGTAGTTCTAGCGATTGGATTTCACTCAAAACTCACCAAATGACTCCTCCCAACATATTATGAGGATTCCCAAGTTTTGGGATCTATCGGAAGTCAATAGGTGTACGACATTGGACACTTCAAGTTTAAAGGTAGTTTGTTCCGAATTGGAGTGGTTGGTGTATTCCGTAGTTCTAGCGATTGGATTTCACCCAAAACTCTCCACATGACTCCTCCCACCATATTAGGATGATGCCAAAGTTATTTGCTCGATCGGAAGTCAATAGGTGTACGACATTGGACACTTCAAGTTTAAAGGTAGTTTGTTCCGAATTGGAGTGGTTGGTGTATTCCATAGTTCTAGCGACTGTATTTCACTCAAAATTCTCCATATGACTCCTCCCACCATAATATGATGATGCCCACGTTTTGGGCTCGATCTTAAATCAATAGTTGTACGAAATTGGAGACTTCAAGTTCAAATTCAGTTTGTTCCGAGTTGGAGTGATTGGTGTATTCCGTAGTTCTAGCGAATCGATTTCACTCAAAACTCACCACATGACTCCTCCCACCGTGTTATGATGATGCCCAAGTTTTGGGCTCGATCGGAAATCAAAAGGTGTACGAAATTGGACAATTCAAGTTCAAAGGCAGTTCGTGCCTTATTGGAGTGGTTGGTACGTTTCGTAGTTCTAGCGATTGGACTTCACTCAAAACTCACCAAATGACTCCTCCCAACTTATTCTGATGATTCCCAAGGTTTGGGCTCGATCGGAAATCAATAGGCGTACGAAATTGGACAATTCAAGTTCAAAGGCAGTTCGTTCTTTATTGGAGTGTTTGGTGTATTTCGTAGTTCTAAAGATTGGCTTTCACTCAAAACACACCACATGACTCCTCCCACCATATTATGACTCCTCCCAACTTATTCAAAGGCCGTTTGTTCCGATTTGGAGTGGTTGGTGTTTAACGTAGTTCTAGCGATTGGATTTCACTCAAAACTCACCACATGACTCCTCCCACCGTATTATAGTGATGCCCAAGTTTTGGGCTCTAGCGGAAATCAATAGGTGTACGAAACTGGACAATTCAAGTTCAAAGGCAGTTCGTGCTTTATTGGAGTGTTTGGTGTATTCCGTAGTTCTAAAGATTGGCTTTCACCCAAAACACACCACATGACTCCTCCCACCATATTATGATGATGCCCAAGTGTTGAGCTCGATCGGGAATCAATGGGTGTACGAAATTGGACACTTCAAGTTCAAAGCCAGTTTGTTCCGAATTGGAGTGGTTGGTGTATTCCGTAGTTCTAGCGATTGGATTTCACTCAAAACTCGCGCAATGACTCCTCCCACCATATTATGATGATGCCCAAGTTTTGGGCTCGACCGGAAATCAAAAGGTGTACGAAATTGGACAATTCAATTTCAAAGGCAGTTTTGTGCCTTTTTGGGGTGGTTGGTACATTTCGTAGTTCTAGCGATTGGATTTCGCTCAAAACTCACCAAATGACTCCTCCCACCTTATTATGATGATGCCCAAGTTCTGAGCTCGATCGGAAATCAATAGGCGTACGAAATTGGACAATTCAAGTTCTAAGGCAGTTCGTTCCGAATTGGTGTGGTTGGTGTATTCCGTAGTTCTAGCGTTTTGGGCTCTAGCGGAAATCAATAGGTGTACGAAATTGGACAATTCAAGTTCAAATGCAGTTCGTGCTTTATTGGAGAGTTTGGTGTATTTCGTAGTTCTAGCGATTGGATTTCACTCAAAACTCACCACATGACCCCTCCCATCATATTATGATGACGCCCAAGTTTTGGGCTCGACCGGAAATCAATTGGTTTACGAAATTGGACACTTCAAGTTCAAAGGCAATTTGTTCTGAATTGGTGTGGTTGGTGTATTCCGTAGTTCTAGCGTTTGGATTTCACTCAAAATTCTCCATATGACTCCTCCCTCCATATTATGATGATGCCCAAGTTTTGGGCTCGATCGGAAATCAATAGGCGTACGAAATTGGACACTTCAAGTTCATACGCAGTTTGTTCCGAACTGGAGTGGTTGGTGTATTCCGTAGTTCTAGCGATTGGGTTTCACTAAAAACTCACCACATGACTCCTCCCACCATATTATGATGATGCCCAACTTTTGGGCTCGATCGGAAATCAATAGGTGTACGAAATTGAACACTTCAAGTTCAAACGCAGTTTGTTCCGAATTGGAGTGATTGGTGTATTTCGTAGTTCTAGCTGTTGGATTTCACTCAAAACTGACCAAATGACTCCTCCCACCATATAATGATGATGCCCAAGTTTTGGGCTCGATCGGAAATCAATAGGTGTACGAAATTGGACAATTCAAGTTCAAAGGCAGTTCGTGCCTTGTTGGAGTGGTTGGTACATTTCTTAGTTCTAGCAATTGGATTTCACTCAAAACTCACCAAATGACTCCTCCCACCATATTATGATAATGCCCAAGTTTTGGGCTCGATCTGAAATCAATAGGTGTAGAAAATTGGACAATTCAAGTTCGAAGGCAGTTTGTTCCGAATTGGAGTGGTTGGTGTATTGCGTAGTTCTAGCGATTGGATTTCACTCAAAACTCACCACATGACTCCTCCCACCATATTATGATGATGCCCAAGTTTTGAGCTCTATCGGAAATCAATAGGTGTACGAAATATGACAATTCAAGTTCAAAGGCAGTTCGTGCCTTATTTTTGTGGTTGGTACATGTCGTAGTTCTAGCGATTGTATTTCACTCAAAATTCTCCACCAGACTCCCTCCACCATATTATGATGATGCCCAAGTTTTGGGCTTGATCGGAAATCAATAGGTGTACGAAATCGTACAATTCAAGTTCAAAGGCAGTTCGTGCTTTATTGGAGTGTTTGGTGTATTCCGCTGTTCTAGCGATTGGATTTCACTCAAAACTCATCAAATGACTCCTCCACCATATTATGATGATTGCCCAAGTTTTGGGCTCGATCGGAAATCAATAGGTGTATGAAATTGGACACTTCAAGTTCAAAGGCAGTTTGTTCCGACTTGGAGTGGTTGGTGTATTCCGTAGTTCTAGCGATTGGATTTCTCTCAAAACTCACCAAAAGACTCCTCCCAACATATTATGATTATGCCCAAGTTTTGGGCTCGATCGGAAATCAATAGGTGTACGAAATTGGACACTTCAAGTTCAAAGGCAGTTTGTTCCGAATTGGAGTGGTTGGTGTATTCTGTAGTTCTAGCGATTGGATTTCATTCAAAACTCACCACATGACTTCTCTCTCCATATTATGATGATGCCCAAGTTTTGGGCTCGATCGGAAATCAATCGGTGTATGGAATTGGACAATTCAAGTTCAAAGGCTGTTCGTGCCTTATTGGAGTCGTTGGTACATTTCGTAGTTCTTGCGATTGGATTTCACTCAAAACTCACCAAAAGACTCCTCCCAACATATTATGATGATTCCCAAGTTTTGGGCTCGATCGAAAATCAATAGGTGTACGAAATTGGACAATTCAAGTTCAAAGGCAGTTCGTGCCTTATTGGAATGGTTGGAACATTTCGTAGTTCTAGTGATTGGATTTCACTTAAAACTCTCCACATTACTCCCTCCACCATATTACGGTGATGCCCAAGTTTTGGGCTCGATCGGAAATAAATAGGTGTGCGAAATTGGACAATTCAAGTTGAATGGCAGTTTGTTCCGAATTGGAGTGGTTGGTGTATTTCGTAGTTCTAGCGATTGGATTTCACCCAAAACTCTCCACATGAATCCTCCCACCATATTCTGATGATGCCCAAGTTTTGGGCTCGATCGGAAATCAATAGGTGTACGAAATTGGACAATTCAAGTTGAAAGGCAATTCGTGCTTTAATGGAGTGTTTGGCGTATTCCGTAGTTCTAGCAATTGGATTTCACTCAAAACTCTTCACATGACTCCTCCCACCATATTATGATGATGCCCAAGTTTTGGGCTCGATCGGAAATCAATAGGTGTAGGAAATTACACAATTCAAGTTCAAAGGATGTTCGTGCTTTATTGGAGTGTTTGGTGTATTTCGCGGTTCTAGCGAATGGATTTCACTCAAAACTCACCACATGAGTCCTCCCACCATATTACGATGATTCCCAAGTTTTGGGCTCGATCGGAAATCAATAGGTGTATGAAATTGGAAACTTCAAGTTCGAAGGCAGTTTGTTCCGAATTGGAGTGACTAGTGTATTCCGTAGTTCTAGCGATTGGATGTCACTCAAAACTCACCCCATGACTATTCCCACCATATTATGATGATGCCCAAATTTTGGGCTCGATCGGAAATCAATAGTTGTACGAAATTGGACAATTCAAGTTCAAAGGCAGTCCGTGCTTTATTGGAGTGTTTGGTGTATTCCGCAGTTCTAACGATTCGATTTCAATCAAAACTCATCAAATGACTCCTCCCACCATATTAGGATGATACCCAAGTTTTGGGCTCGATCGGAAACCAATAGGTGTAGGAAATTGGACAAATCAAGTTCAAAGGCAGTTCGTGCTTTATTGGAGTGTTTGGTGTATTCTGTAGTTTTAGCGATTGGATTTCACTCAAAACTCCCCACATGACTCATCACACCATATTATGATGATGCCAAAGTTTTGGGATCGATCAGGAAATCAATAGGTGTACGAAATTGGAAAATTCAAGTTCAAAGGCTGTTCGTGCTTTATTGGAATGTTTGGTGTATTCCGTAGTTCTAGCGATTGGATTTCACTCAAAACTCATCAAATGACTCCTCCCACCATATTATGATGATGCCCAAGTTTTGGGCCCGATCAGAAATCAATAGGTGTACGAAATTGGACAATTCAAGTTCAAAGGCAGTTCGTGCTTTATTGGAGTGTTTGGTTTATTCCGTAGTTCTAGCGATTGGATTTCACTCAAAACTCACCACATGACTCCTCCCACGATATTATGATGATGCCCAAGTTTTGGGCTCGATAGTAAATCAATAGGTGTATGAAATTGAACAATTCAAGTTCATAGGCAGTTTGTTCCGAGTTGTAGTGGTTGGGGTATTCCGTAGTTCTAACGATTGGATTTCACTCAAAACTAACCACAGGACTCCTCCCACCATAATATGATGATGCCCAAGTTTTGCGCTCGATCGGAAATCAATAGGTGTACGAAATTGGACACTTCTAGTTCAAAGGCAGTTTGTTCCAAATTGGAGCGGTTGGTGTATTCCGTATTTCTAGCGATTGGCTTTCAGTCAACACTCACCACATGATTCCTCCCACCATATTATGTTGATGCCCAAGTTTTGGGCTTTATAGGAAATCAATAGGTGTATGAAATTGGACACTTCAAGTTCAGAGGAAGTTTGTTCCGAATTGTAGTGGTGGGTGTATTTCGTAGTTCTAGCGATTTGATTTCACCCAAAACACTCCACATGACTCCTCCCAGCATATTCTGATGATGCCCAAGTTTTGGGCTCGATCGGAAATCAATAGGTGTATGAAATTGGACACTTCAAGTTCAAAGGAAGTTTGTTCCGAATTGTAGTGGTGGGTGTATTTCGTAGTTCTAGAGATTAGATTTCACCCAAAACTCTCCACATGACTCCTCCCACCATATTCTGATGATGCCCAAGTTTTGGGCTCGATCGGAAATCAATAGGTGTACGAAATAGGACACTTCAAGTTTAAAGGCAGTTTGTTCCGAATTGTAGTGGTTGGTGTATTCCGTAGTTCTAGCAATTGGATTTCACTCAAAACTCATCAAACGACTCCTCCCACCATGTTATGATGATGCCCAAGTTTTGGGCCTGATCGGAAATCAATAGATGTACGAAATTGGACAATTCAAGTTCAAAGGCAGTTTGTGCTTTATTGGAGTGTTTGGTTTATTCGTTGGTTCTAGCGATTGGCTTTTGCTCAAAACTAACCACATGACTCCTCCCACGATATTATGATGATGCCCAAGTTTTGGGCTCGATCGGAAATCAATAAGTGTACAAAATTGGACAATTCTAGTTCAAAGGCAGTTCGTGCTTTATTGGAGTGTTTGGTGTATTCCGTAGTTCTAGCGATCGGATTTCACTCAAAACTCAGCACATGACTCCTCCCACCATATTATGTTGATGCCCAAGTTTTGGGCTCGATCGGAAATCAATAGGTGTACGAAAATGGACACTTCAAGTTCAAAGGAAGTTTGTTTCGAATTGGAGTGGTTGGTGTATTCTGTAGTTCTTGCGATTCGCTTTCACTCAAAACTCACAACATGACTCCTTCCACGATATTATGATGATGCCCAAGTTTTGAGCTCGATAGGAAATCAATAGGTGTATGAAATTGGACAATTCAAGTTCAATGGCAGTTCGTGCTTTATTAGAGTGTTTGGTGTATTCCGAATTGCAGTGGTTAGTGTATTCCGTGGTTCTCGCAATTGGATTTCACTCAAAACTCACCACATGACTCCTCCCACCATATTATTATGATGCCCAAGTTTTGGGCTCAATCGGAAATCAATAGGTGTACG